>ML291261.1:0-33168 GCA_005239495.1 Nicotiana undulata | reverse complement strand
AAACATCATACGAACTTGTTCAAGCTTTTAAATCATAAGAATATCAACAAAAACATCGAATTAAACCTCTAAATCCAATTAATCAAACTTAAGAACTTTAAGATTCTAGAATTCACTTCAATACGCCGAACCGGCCTAAACTGCTCGGAACGACTTCAAACTTTACAGATAAGTTATAAATGACACCACAGAACTATTCCCGGTCTCGGAATCTCATTCGGACCTCGGGAACATAACACAACTTTCCAAGCCACATTTCAAATTCTTTAAAACCTCAAAGTCTCATTTTTGATCCGAAACTACTCAATTCACGCCCGTTTCACACCAAGTTCCACAGATAGCACAAATAATATATAATAAACATGTTCCGGGCTCCGAAACCACAATATGGACCCGGTAACGAGGTTTTCACATAATTTTTTCACTTTCGCATTCCTTCATTATTTTAAAAAAAATAATTTCTTTTAAAAATTCATTTCTCGGGCTTGGGACCTCGAAATTCGATTCCGGGCATATGCCCAAGTCCCATATTTTCCTACGGACCCTCCGGGACCATCGAATCACGGGTCCGGGTCCGTTTACAAAAAATGTTGACCAAAGTCAACTATATTCATTTATTAATTATCAAAACTCATTTTTAATTAGTTTTTCACATAATAGCTTCCCGGCTACACGCCCGGGCTGCGCACGCATATCGAGGTGAGACTAACAAAGGCTCTCGGAGCCTCGGAACACAGATATAGCTTAAATTACATAAGATGACCTTTTGGGTCATCACAGTAATGGTACATGAAGATCAAATTCAAGCTGATTCAAAGGATGAACCTTTTCAGATTGTATGTTCCAGAGAAAAGAAAAGGAAAAAGGAACAAAAGCAAAGATACTACACCTCCTAAAGGGGGACACTCATGCTAGCTTGATCTGTTTCAATGATAAATGCCATTTTTTGGAACATTAGGGGTGTGAATACTAAAAAAGCCTTACCAAGGCTAAAAGAATTGATCTCCGTCTATAAGGTGGAACTGGTTGTTATTATGGAGCCTTTTGCTAGCACTAATCAAATTGAAAGGTGTAGGAGGTTCCTTGGCTACCATCACTGTATATCTAATTCAAATGGTCAGATTTGGATTATGTGGTCAGGCAACAATATGACTACCATTTTGAACAACCACGAACAACATCTTACTATCAAGTTGCATTATGGGGCTGCCAACAGTGATTTCTACATCACAACAGTATATGCTAAATGTACTCCTAAAGAAAAGAGAGAGCTATGGAATAGTCTAGAAAAAATCTTCAAGTGAATGGTCCATGGTGTATTGGGGGCGATTTCAATGTCATTCTGGATCCGGATGAGAAAAAAGGTGGCATGCCTCATAGAATGAGCAAAAGCCTAGAATTTAGCACTTGCATGGATAATTGTGGTATGATGGACTTGGGTTTTGTTGGACCAAAATACACATGGTGTAACAACTGGGAACCAAGAAGAAGAATATGGAAGAGACTGGATAGAGTATTTATCAATGATGATTGGTCCCAGATTTTTCAAAACAACATTGTCAATCACTTGGCTAGAATTGGATCTGATCATAGACCTATTCTAATTCAATGCAAGGACACTAATCAACATGGGCCTAAATACTTCAAGTTTTTAAATTTTTGGACTAATCAACCAACGTTTTTACAAGTAGTTGAAGAAGTTTGGAGGAATCACGTCAATGGAAATCCTCTGTGTAGACTGCAACAAAAGCTTAAAACATTGAGCAGAAGACTGACTCAATGGTCCAAGGACGACATTGGAAATGTTTTCAACCAAGTTCAATACTGGGGAAAAAAATAGAGGACGTGGAACAAATGGATATTATGAAAAGTAGTGATACAACCAGATCTGAATTGAACAAAGGACAAGTTGAGTACATTAGGTGGATGGGGATGCAGGATGACATTCTCAGACTGAAAGCTTGGTTGAATTGGTTTGAAGAAAGAGGTGATAACACTAAATACTTCCATAGCACCATCAGAGGGAGAATGAGAAGGCTGCAAATACTCAAAATCAAAGACAATGAAGGCCATTGGATCGATGGGATGCTAATATTGGAAAGCCTGATGTCCATCACTTTCAACAGTTCTTTAACATCAATCACTACTACAATGATCATGATATCATCAACTGTATTCCACAATGTGTAACTGATGTAGATAATAAAAGTCTTACTGCCATTCCTAATACAGAAGAGATTAGAGATGTCGTCTTCAACATGAGTCCTGATAGTGCAGCAGGACCGGATGGATATAATGGAAAATTCTTTCAATCCTGTTGGGATATAATTAAGGAGAACATCACTGATTTTGTTCAAGCCGTCTTCAATGGCAGGAGACTCACAATTTTTTTTCCTCATACTTGTTTTGTTCTTATCCCTAAATTTAATTCTCCTAGTATTTTCTCGGATTTGAGACCCATTAGTTTGAGTAACTTTACAACCAAGATTATCTCCAAGATCCTTTTCAGAAGGCTGAATCCTATTCTAGGGAAGCTTATTTTAGAGAATCAAAGTGGCTTTGTGCAAGGCAGATTGATCACGGAAAATATCCTATTAGCTCAGGAGATTGCTCAGGGAGTGAACAAGAAGAACAGAGGAGGCGATGTTATAATAAAACTTGACATGTCAAAAGCTTATGACAGAATTTCCTGGACCTTTCTGATAGTAGTTATGAGGAAATTTGGTTTCGCTGAATATTGGATTGACATGATCTGGAGACTTCTTCAAAATATATGGTACTCTATCATCATCAACGGGGCTAGAACAAGTTTTTTCACATCTTCACAGGGCCTCAAACAGGGAGACCCCTTGTCCCCTTCTTTGTTTATTATTAGAGCAGAGGTTCTATCTAGATCTTTAAATGCCCTTAATGACTTTATTGGCTTCACTCCTTTTAGCATGGACCCGAAAGGTCCGATGATCAATCATTTAGCCTATGCTGATGATATTGCTATTTTCTCTAGTGGAAACAATATGGCACTTAAGTTAATCAAAAAGACTATTGACAGGTATGAAAAGGCTTCTGGGCAGAAAGTTAATAATGACAAAAACTTCTTTATCACAACCCCTCATACCTGTGCTGCAAGAATCAATAGAATTAGAAATGCTACAGTTTACATAGATAAACCTTTCCTTTTCTCTTATCTGGGATGCCCCATTTATTTTGGGAGGAAGACTAGCAATCCTTTTTACGGTATGCTCTTTAAAGTGATCAAGAAACTTAATGGATGGAAAGTCAATATGATATCCTCTGGAGGGAGAATGATTTTGATTAAACACGTCTTACAATCCCTCCCCACATACATACTATTTGCTATGAACCCTCCCAAATGAATTACTAAGCTTATGGAGAAACACTTTGCAAACTTTTTCTGGGGCACAAATGAAGGTAAATACAAATATCATTGGTCTTCATGGAACAACCTTTGTCTACCCAAAGATGAGGGAGGAGCTGGTGTTAGAAAAATGGAGGATATTGTAGATACTCTTAGCATTAAAAGATGGTGGAGATTCAGAACTTATCCTTCCCTTTGGGCTAGATTTCTCAAGAATAAATATTGCAAAAGAGCTCATCTAGTGAAAAAAAAGCCAAATCCCACGGATTCTCATATTTGGAGAAACATGCTCAAAATCAGAGACAAAGCTGAGGAAAACATTAGGTGGGAAATACAGAAAGGTAATTGTAGCTTCTGGTGGGATAATTGGACAAGTAAAGGTTCATTAGCCAACATTCTTCAAGGTAGTGGGAGATCTTCTAAAGTACTGGTGAAAGACTACATGCATAACGGAGATTGGAATATTGACAAACTAAACGACGCTCTCCCTGCTCATATTATGGATAATGTTGTTCATCTGGAAATAGGAAACCCAAACGAGGATGATTTCCCTGTTTGGACTACTTCTAATGATGGAAAACGTTCTTCCAACTCAGCATGGCATTCTATTAGATTCAAGAAACAGAAGAATATCTTCATTTACAAAATCTGGCATAATTCACTCCCCTTTAAAATGTCCTTTATATCTTGGAGAATTTTCAAAAATAGACTGCCATTTGATGATATTATTTGTAGTGGTACTAACATTATTTCCAAATGTTCTTGTTGTTCTTCTGCGCAGGTAGAAATAGTTCAACATGTCTTTAATAGCAGTGAAGCTGCCATCTTCATATGGAACAACACAGGAAATGCACTTGGAATCAAACATCAACATGAGCCTATTGTTGCTACCTTCAAAAGATGGTGGGAGACTACGACCAACAATAAAGTTCACAACCAAATGCTTCAAATTTCTCCCACCATCATATGCTGGGAACTTTGGAAACAAAGAAATGCATACAGATATGGAAAACAAAAGAAGTTTCAGCTGAACTCTATGAGACACCAAATCACATGGACATTGAAAGAGGTTATCTCAAACATGGTACCTGGTGACTACACTCAGATGAAATGACCTTTATTATGTGATAAGGTTGAGAGACTCAGACATCTCATAAATGGACTCAAGTTACATGGGAGTTTCCTCTATCCTGCACTGTCAAAGTTAATACAAATGGGAGCTTTTGCAAAGAAAGTGGTAAAGCATGCACTGGAGGGGTGGTCAGGAATAGTCAAGGGAACATATTTATGGCTTTTTCTATTCCTATCAACTGTGATGATAATACAGTGGCAAAGGCTAAAGCAACAAAGTTTGGAGGGAAATGGTGTAGTCAGAATGGGTACACTAATTTCTCTATCGAGCTGGACTCAAAGATCATAGTGGATATGCTCACGGATGGATATTCTAACAACATGAAGATTAAAAAGGTAATAGATAGAGTTTTTCTCATTATTAAACAATCACAAGCTACGGTCACTCATTGTTTCAGAGAAGGGAATCATATAGCGAATTGCCTTGCTAAATTGGCTAACACAACAAATCAGAGAAGGGTGTATCGTTCACTCCAAGAATTGCCCAACAACGCAAAAGGACCATTTCTCCTTGATAAATGACAACTTCCTAGTATAAGGACAAAGTACGAAAAATATAATTTCTTTGTCAGCTAAGTTTGTTCCAAGGGCTTAGGAAAGAGGGTGTATATATATGAACCTCCTGTCCTTTTTTTTTCTTTTTTCTTTTTGGGGTGATTGCATCACCGTTGTTGTATTTTGTGAGGTCAGGCCTAGCTCCCCTCTTGTGCTTTTTTGAATACAACACAACCTAGGCGTCTGTCTGGGCAACACTATAAAATAAAAAAATAAGAAAAAAGTTAGGTTTTTGGTCTAATGTGCTGGGGAAAAAAAATCATGTTTACCCTTGAGTCCTAATTAGGGCTGTGAATACTTTGGTTTATACCGAATTACCATATCGAAATTAAAACTTTTGGTATTTGATATTTTGGCATTTGGTATTTGCCTTAATTTTTTTAAAAATTTATTATTAGATCTGGTATTCGGTATTCAAAATAAAATATCGAAATACCAATACCATATCAAAATATATACTAAATTACACAATACACATAGTTTTTATTATAACATAAATATTAAAATTCTAAATTTTTCTTTTTGTTATTTTTATTCTTCTCTTTGACCTTCACTACAATTTTTTCATTATACTTGCCTTTTCCCCTTTTCTTTCTATGCTTACTTAAATTTCAGCTTTTCCCGCAGCTAGGTTTAGCATTTTTTGCTTCCATCTTTTATCTCACCATATTAATATTTTTATTTTCGTATTTGTGAATACGTTATCTAAGAATATTACAGTCTCTGGCTTTATGCATTAATTAATATTCGAGCCGAACAAACTTAAGTTACCAGACCGAATAAACCGAAACTGAAAGGAGAAAAGTCGAACCAAACCGAATTTAATTAGGTGTGGTATCGAAATAGCATTATAAGAAACTGAATCCGGAAAATATCAAACCAAAATATCTAAATACTGTACCGTACCGACCAACGAACATGCCTAGTCCTAACATTGCTTTTAACTTGAGAGTAATTTTAAGGGTATATTTGGTATGCTGGATTTTTTTTAATTATTCCATATTTGGCTGGCTCAAATGTTATGACAAATATTTTTCTAATAAATTTATTTTTCTCTAATTTATACGAGGGGGAAGGAAAATGTTTTTCAACTTTCTTTCAACCTTCCCCACCCCTACCGCTATCCTCCAATCCACACCTACGCCATCCCGAGCCTCAAGATCCCGACCTACCATGCACCTTGCACCCCAACCCCACCCCTGTCTACCCTCGACCCACCCTGACACCCCTCGACCACCATCAAACCCCATGCCCTCGTCCACGCCCCCTTCCCTAACAAACCCTCACCACTAACCCACCCTTGCCATACTTTCCTCATCCCACCCACCCCACACCTCCAAGCCACCAACTCTCACAACCCTCCCCCACTCGACCCGCAATTTGCAATCGGAACCCCGGGGGTTGAGGTTTGGAGTTGTGGTTGGGCTCAGGGTCCAGTGTCAATGCCAAGTTCGAGGCGGGCTTGGGGTTAGTGTCAGCATCCGTGTTTCGGGGTCGAGGTCAAGGCTAGGGATCGGGGTCGAGTGTCAAGGTCTAGGGTCTTGAATTATAGTATTTGCTTAAATTATTTAATTCGTGGGATAAAAGTTTCTCTTTACTAACCAAATAGTAGAAAATAAGTAAGAAAACTACTTATTTTCCCGAAATATGTGAACTTTTATTCTCAAATAATTTGGACACACAAAGTCCGTTCATTTGATATGGAATTTTTTTAATGGGAAGGGAAATACAATTTTTATTTTATTTTTATGTTTGGGTTAAAAATACAAAAAGTATTATGAAGAGCCAAAAATGTAACTTATGACAAAATTCAGTAATTTTGAATAGTATCGGGTCTAATTTGGACATTTTCCATTTTTTCAAAGCATTAATAGATTATTATTGAGATTAAGCATGATAAAGTATAAAAAGTCAAGAGACATATTATCGAATAAAAATATTAGTAATTTTTTTTTTGTTTAAACTCATGTATAGCACTATAACAGTAAGATGTCAGGGGAAAGTAAAGTTAACTAGCTTTATTGTGTGAAGGGAAAAGACATCATATTAAAGTGCTTCAAAAAGGAAAGACATTAGAATCATACATACAAAGATGTAAAAAGGAAGGGAGAGGGGAGAAGTGAGCGAGTACTAGGAAAAGTGTTACTCGCCTCAAATTAGTTTGATCAAGAAAGTTGAATTAACTATTTTTAACTAAGAGTCATCAATTAATTTATTTGAGATATAACATAACATTACACAAAAACTGCTTACGTCAAGTTTAAATTCAAATACATTATTATATAATAAAAGTATTAACCTTAAGTTTTACAGAGGCAGTTGCAGCCTCATTTAGGCCATCTCCAACCTTTACTCCCATTTTTGTCGAATCCGGAACCAAATTATCGTTCTTTTGGACTTGTAAGACCTTAATAGGTCTAAAAAAAAGAAGGCATATCTATATATAGCGCCCAAATACTGGGTGCTATACATTAGCGGTAATTCTGCCGTTAATGTATAGCGCCCAGTATTTGGGCGCTATATATAAAAAGCTGCCACGCCCAGGTATAGCGCCCTGATACCAGGCGCTATACCTTTAATTTAAAAATCCCTCATCTTCTTCAAGACGAACCAGTCGTCTTCTTCCCCAATTTTTTACTTTCTCCACTGCTTAGGTCCCCACCCCGCTCCCCAACTCCCTTTAAAAAAAAAAAAAATTTTTTGGGTCCCCCTGTCACATAAAAGGTGAAGAACGTAGGTCCCACTTTCGAGTAGAGCTTCGTATTATTGTGGATTCACTTCCAGAGTCAAAATTTTAATCGATTTGCTTTCCGAAAACTCTAAATCAAGGTATTTCGATTTATTTTATGTTTAAACTTTTATAATAATGCATATTATTTGATTTGTATGTGTTCTATTTCGTTTTGTGTTTTTTTTTGCGAAACTAGTATGTTAAATTTATCCGGACTTAATATTAGTGTTTTAGAAAAAAAATATAAATTTGTTAAATAAATTTGTCTGTTAATATCCGGATTTATATATATGTGTTTTCATGCCGTTTTGTGTTTTATTTGCAATTGAATTTATTTGTTGTAGGTTTAGTTTAGATTATTTTTTAGCGTAGTAAAATGTAGACCCTTTTAGCGTAGTAAAATGTAGAGCCTTGTAGCGTAGTAGTGTGTAGTATTAGAATTCCTTTAGTTTACGTATCTTATACTGGTAGTTGAAAATGCAAACTTTGTACAATGAAGTTATTAATTGTACCAACACACAAAATTATAAAAATATTAAATTTGACACACATAATTTTAATGTTAGTTTGGTGCCACTGGGCCTCAAAATATTGAGTCCGTAACCCATAGGTATATATATAATTTGTACAACTAAACAATTAAATAATTTAAAATTATGAATTTTAAGTATAAAACAAACACACAAAGTTATAAAAATATTGAATTTGACACACATAATTACTAATGTTAATTTGGTGCCACTGGGCCTCAAAATATCGAGCCCGAAACCCATAGGTGTGTATGTGTGTATATATATATATAATTTGTACAATTAAGTTATTAAAAATTATGAATTTAAATTATAAAACAAACACACAAAATTATAAAAATATTGAATTTGACACACATAATTACTAATGTTAATTTGGTGCCACTGGGCCTCAAAATATTGAGTCCGGAATTCATAGGNATATGTGTATATATATATATATATATAATTTGTACAATTAAACAATTAAGTTATTAAAAATTATGAATTTAAATTATAAAACAAACGCATAATTATTAATGATAGTTTGGTGCTACTGGGACTCAAATATCGAGCCTGGAACCCATATGTATAACTCTAAATATTGTGTATATCAAAAATTTAATATTTAATTTACAGATTAAACATACAATTAATGTTGTTTTAATTTACAGTTGACGACATGGACGCGCCCATACATCCTGGCCCTCGGACGTTGGATCTATTAGCCTTATAGCCCCAACATAGATCCGAGTTTATATGGGACAGATAGTTACTTACGCAGACTTTCCGCGCTAGGAGAGTGGATCACTTGTGGGACTTTTTGAGTGATAGAGTTCTACATCCACGTGTAGTCCATTACCTGGAGGAGATATGATTATATAGGATTATTAAGATCGGCCGGATACAGCTCGACTGGGCTTTGATCACGGCGTTCATTGAGCGGTGGCGACCGGAGACGCACACTTTCCACCTGCCCATCGGCGAGGCCACCATCACGCTGCAGGACGCCGAGATTTTATATGGCCTGTCCGCTGATGACTTGCCAGTTTTACTCCCTATGTCCATGAGATATTATTCGCGGGAGGCTTATTGGGATATGCTGCATAGGCTCACGGGTTTCAGGCCACAGGACGAGACTGTAGCGTCTGGGTCCAGTCAGTATGCAGTTGACCCCTATTAGAGCGTACCTGGAGTAGATCCACGATACTATCACCGCCGAGTCAGCGGAGGAGGATGTTATACGATATACAAGGCTGCTGTTTCTACTTCTATTTGGGAGTGTCTTGTTCCCGAACACTTCGGGGAACCTAGTGAGCCTCCGCTTTCTTCATCATATTCAGCGGTTCGCGGATACAACCATTTACAACTGGGGTGGTGTTGTCCTTGCATTCTTGTACAGGCAGATGTGCCGGGCTTGCATTGGCACACAGAGAGACGTTTGTGGCTTTCTGCCGCTTCTACAGGTGACAACATATTCAAATAATACATTCATTAGTTACAATTCTACCTAGTTATAGTTAATCTTATACCTTATGTCAACTTTGTATGTTAGGTTTGGGCCTGGGAGCGATTTATGCAGTTTGAGCCACCTCTACCACAGCTACCTGCTAATGTAGAAATTTCGCATCTCCCTCTAGCCAGTAGGTGGGTTCTGCGCCGTACTCTTGCACGAGAGTATGATGCCCATCATAATCTCCCCCTCTGTAGGGATGTGTTGGATCTGCTGGATGGCGCACACGTGAATATCTACCTAAACTTACCTGGTGTAGATTAACTTAGTGTTGCGCATACTAACAGTTTGTATTCTTATTTGATAGTTCATATGGACGTCGTACATCGAAGGGTTGATCGGTACCCTGCCAGCGTACTACTCGTTCGACCGACATATTTGGAGGACTTCTGTCCCGCTCATATGCCTTGATATTGTCGAGCATCATGCCTCCGAGCGGGTATTTCGTCAGTTTGGCCTGCCGCAGCCTATACCGAGTCCGCCTGCATGGCATGCTTTACATTATGAGAGGGATGATCGGTCCAGGGCGGACGACACATTTATGGCATGGCTTGACGAGCAGTTGGGTACTTGGGACAGGCAAGGGGAGTTGACCCCACCTCTGCAGGAGTTTCCTATTCAACGCTATATGGCATGGTACCACATTGTTACCCGACTTTATCGGGAACTCCGTTCATGCGGCACACGGTCGGTACATCCCATACGTCGGGAGACACGAGGCCCTGGTATGTTTTCTTTTATTATTAATTATATACCTGTAATTTAGTGCCACATATGTAGTTTATATTTTTTACTTTGTGCAGGCGATTGGATTGCATACCGTTTACAATATGGGGCAGGAGTATAGTCGTCAATTCATGGAGGTGGCTGCCCGGACACTGCAGCAAGCCCGATCGGATCAGCGTTTGGCACACGAGGCTGATTATATGGACCCAGCGCAGTACGAGCGAGGTCGTGGTATCCCACGAGCTGGTGGTGCCCGACAAGCTGGTGGTGCCTAACGAGGCGAAGGTGCCGGACGACGTGGTCGTGGGTGGAGAGGAGGTGGTCCCCAGCAAGGGGGCGTTGAGGCTTCTGCTGACGATGTTGCTGCTGCTATGGCAGGTGGCATGCATGAGACGGACATGCCGTCTTACAGCCTTGGAATTTATCGCACTCCAGTGACATCGCAGGTGACCCCGTCGGGTCAATTATTGATCATGGGCACAGATATTTCAGGAGTTGATTGGGGTAGATACTACCCAGGCCCGTCTACCAGTGATGAGGATCGACCGACCCGAGATTTGCATAGTGGGCGCCGACTGAGTTATGGCTCCTCATCACATGCGCAGGTATTAGTTTATTAGTATTGAATTTGAATTTGTTTTAACTGTAACTTATTTATTTTCTTTAACTTTATTAATTTCCTTTTTAAGGCTTCATGCGATGCTGACGTGGCTGCGACAGATGACTACATTCAGGATCCAGAGACGATCATGGTAAGACATTATAAATTGTTGTGAATTGTTATGTACTTTTCTATACTAAGTTTTATATTATTATGTAGCCTTCTACTGGACCGACGACCTCTTATATCGATCCTGACAGCACCACCGATACATGTCATCCTGCGCCGCATCCGGCTATAAGGAGAAGACTTGATGATGATGATCCCGATAGCGTACCCGGGCGCGTTGGGATGCGCCTCAGGCCAGCGGCTGCATTGAGACACACCGGATGCGAGACACATTGATTCGGCCTTCCTTTATTTTTTGTATTTGGTGTAAATAATATTTTTTTATACATTAACAACAATATTTATATAATATGCCCATTAATTTTTTTAGTTCCCCTTTCGTTTGATAGTTTCATATAACAACAATATTTATATAATATGCTCATTATTTAGTTCCCCTTTCGTTTGATAGTTTTATATAACAACACAAGCACTAAAACTTAACTTCCACTTCAATTAAAATAAACTTCAGTACAACAAACAAGGAAAACATTACAAGCACAAACATAGCAGGTCAACATAATAAAAATACATGAAATAGGAAAAATACACTAAACACATACATGTTTAGTGTTTAGCCCCGACTGCCATTTATTCTCCTCTCCAACCACTTATATCGTTCTTCCAATTGTGCTTTTTATTCTTCTAACTCTTTCAGTTTCTCCTTCACCTCCGCAAGTTCCCGTTTATATTTTTTTTTACGTTCCTTTTGGGCTTGACAATTCCATCGGATTTCCATTTTTCTTCTCCTACTTCCTTCAGTTTCGCCCTCAAGTCTGCAATGATTCTATTGCTTTCTATTTAATGTTCCCTTTGTCTTAAACACACATTATGAAGATACTGCAAAGATTCTTTGTAGCATTCTTGATAACATGGTTCATCAACCCATTCCTCAAAATCGCAAATAGGTTCGTCGGGAACCTTGTAAAACTGGTTCATACAGTGTCAGTAGCGGCGTCCAACTTCACCACCGTCCCAACAATTTTGCATCAAGCATGGTTTTCCACACTTGCACCTTGGTGGACGAAGAGGTTGAGCCATTTGTGCGTTAAAAAAACCTACTTTTAATGAAATATTTGCTATTAGTAAATTTTGATCACACAAAATAACTAGAATGAGCCCGTTAGTTATAGGCGAGACCACACATACATAACGTACTATCTAATGGCGCTATATTTTGCGTGTTAAATATCATGATGTGTACAAGAAAACTTTATGTCAGCTGGTCAGCTTTTTCAGTTCAACAAGACAACACACATATAACGTAGTGTTTAACCGCGCTAAATACATAACGTACTATCTAATGGCGCTATATTTTGCGTGTTAAATATCATGATGTGTACAAGACAACTTTATGTCAGCTGGTCAGCTTTTTCAGTTCGACAAGAAAACACACAGATAACGTAGTGTTTAACCGAGCTAAATACATAACGTATTATCTAATGACGCTATATTTTGCGTGTTAGATATCATGATGTGTACAAGGCAATTTTATGTCAGATGGTCAGCTTTTTCAGTTCGACAAGACAACACACAGATAACGTAGTGTTTAATCGCGCTAAATACATAACGTACTATCTAATGACGCTATATTTTTGCGTGTTAAATATCATGATGTGTACAAGACAACTTTATGTCAGCTGGTCAGCTTTTTCAGTTCGACAAGACAACACACAGATAACGTAGTGTTTAATCGCGCTAAATACATAACGTACTATCTAATGACGCTATATTTTTGCGTGTTAAATATCATGATGTGTACAATACAACTTTATGTCAGCTGGTCAGCTTTTTCAGTTCGATAAGACAACACACAGATAACGTAGTGTTTAACTGCGCTAAATATACACATAATTTTATTGAATTATCATTTGAATAGGTAAAATAGGAAAGTACAAATCATAATTAACAAGCATAATTTTATTTCATAAATCTTGGAACCTAGACATAACAACTAATTATTACAACATCAACTCATGGCTAGTTAGGTACACTATAAGAACACCCACCACGAGCTTGATTATATTGCCTCCCAAACCAGCTGAAGGACATTTACGACGGTCATGTCCTGTTTGCGAGCATATACCACATTTGCGCACATAAACGATATCACTAACATCCATTTGGTTCCGTATACGCGTTCTCTTCTGCACCTGTATTTTACGCAAATAGGACTTGTTACACACCATTTTAAATGGTTCCGGAGGCCAATAATGCTCAGCACCCACTGGCTGCAACTGACCACTATATGTGTTTAGGTACTTGGAAACACTATATTGTTGATCAACATAGTTGGTCTCCCCATAACCAATACGTTGAAAACACTTGATGGCATGTGAGCAAGGCATGTGGTAGATGGACCATTTCCCACAGGAGCATAACCTTGCTGATTCATTTACAATATGTACATTATTACCCCGATTATTATGGATAGCGGTGCAAACTTCAAAAACACCTCTTTCATTATCATACTGCAAAAATGAATGCCAATGTGCTCGCCGTCTGTATTTCTCAAATCTCTGCATCGACACTGGCATAAATTCAACACCCCTTTCCATCAATTCCGGTGCAGCTGCAGACCGTTCAACAAACCTCTCCGCCATCTGCTTGAATGACATTCGCACCATGGCTGTGACGGGCAATCCTCTTGCCGACTTCAATAAACCGTTGAAAGACTCTGACACGTTTGTAGTAAGAATTCCCCATCGTCTGCCACCATCCGCATGCAAAGTCCACTTTTCAGGGTGATGTCGCATTAACCAACAATAGGCTGCCTCGTCTTCTTGCCTGATAGATTCCATATACCTCCGGAATTTATGTTGTTGGTGGTCCGTTGCTGCCATCCACATCAAATCATGTAGAGACTTTTTGGGATATGCCTTCTGGAAATTGGCCTTAAAGTGCCTCACACAGTAACTGTGGTATGCATAGACTCGTGAGATGATGAAGAAAATTTTGGTATAAAATTTTTCGAGTTCCGAGACACGGTCTTGGGGGTCGGGTTTTGGCTAAATTCGATTTTTATTCTAAAAATTGGTACTTTTATTATAATTCATTCCCTTAGCATAAATTGATGACAAAAATCTGATCTTGTAGATTTGGAGCACTCGGGAGTTGATACGAGAGGCAAACGGGTTGTAGAGTAGCTTTTCGCGCTAGTTTGAGGTAAGTAATGTCTTTAAATCCTGTCCCGAGGGTATGAAACCCCGGACTTTGCATCCTTTCACGGATTTGGAGTGACGCACACACTGGATTTCGAGTGTGGGGCGTGCACGAATTGGAAAAATGTTCCTCTTAGGAAACTATTGAGTTGCGAAACTACTTTTAAAGTTTATTCTCTATAGTACTACTACGCTTTGATATAATTGTGCTGTAAGCCATGTTTGGGGCCTAGTGACGATATGTTTTAACCCCTTGGGGGCTATTTTACTGATATTCTTACTACTTTGGAACTATGATTTTACACTCAGTCTTTCTTGTGAAATTGTTGACACTCTTATTTGATGATATTACTATTTCTTGGAATGAAATACTATTTTGGGTCGAGAACCCCGTTTTATTCATGGCCCGAGTAGCATGTTGAGAGTGTCTGATTGAGTGAGGCCGAGGGCCAATGTTGTGAGATGTTATGATATGAGAGAGGCCGAGTGCCTGAGAGTGATTTATGCCATGATGTGGCTTGTTTATAGCGCTTGGGATGTAGGAGCCCCTCCGGAGTCTGTACACACCCCCAGTGAGCGCAGGTACCTACTGAGTGAGAGTGTAGAGTGATGAGTGATTGGGAGGCATGAGTGACAGGGAGGTTGCCCGCGGGGCTGTTAGTAAGTGAATGTGAGGTGCTGAGGGAAATTGTTACGAGTGATGATTTTGGCCCGAGGGGCAGATTTATGATGATATTTACTGAGTTTCTGACTATGATTCACTTCATTTTTCAAACTGATTTTTACTGGGAGTTTTACTGAGATATATTGAAATCACACTTGTTTCAAAGGATTTTCTGGAAATTGGTTTCGAACTTATGTATACTGTATTGAGACTTGATGTTTTACTGTTTTGTGGATTGGTGTATCTGCGCTGTGTGTTTCTTATTTCTCAGACGGTGATTTATTTTCATTACTACTGAGTTGGCGTACTCATCATTACTCCCTGCACCTCTGTGTGAAGATCCAGGTACTGGTTCGGAGCATTAGTCGTCCGAGTTTGTTGTCATCAGCGTTTGGGATTTCGAGGTAGCTGTCCAGCGTCCGCAGCTTCTCCATTTCCCTTCCTTATTTAATATTTGTATTTTAGTCCTAGACATTGTCTATGACATTATCAAAGTTAGTTTATTTCTTAGATGCTCGTGATCAGTTGACTCTAGTTCTGGGGAATGGTTTATACTGTTAGAATATATTATGATTCGTAAAGACTTAGAGAAATTTTATACTTTCTTGAATATTATTACTGCTTTTGAGAACTTTATTAAAAGAAATGTGTAATTAGGTGATGGTTGGCTAGCCTAGTTCCACGATAGGCGCCATCACTACCTGTTAGGATTTGGGGTCGTGACAAGTTGGTATCAGAGCTCTAGGTTACATAGGACTCAACAGTCATGAGCAGGTTCAGAAGAGTCTTGCGGATCGGTATGAAGACGTCTCGAGAGGCTGCAGAACTCTTAGGAAAAATCTCAATTTCTTGAACTCTTTTGTGCCAATCTATTGATTCTTGAAATCTAATTTCATGTTGTTTTATTCTCTCACAGATGGTGAGGACACGCACTACCGATCAGGGTGACCAAACACCAGCTAGACCCATAAGGGGTCGGGGTCGTGGTGAAGTTAGGGGACCAGCCCGTGCAGGAGCCGAGACAGTACCACAGGATCCCTCTATCATTCAGGATCAGGTTCATGTCGAGGGTGCTCCAGCGGGAAAGGCTCAGGCACCGGCAGTGCCTATTGTTATTCCGAGTCTTTAGGAGACCCTAGCTCAGATATTGACGGTGTGCACCGGTTTGGCTCAGAAAGTTGCTATGTCTACTACTGCCACTGTAGCTTAGGTTAGGTGAGACATTCAGACTCCAGCTGCCCGGACACCTGAGCAGGCTGTACAGGGTATTCAGGCACCGGGGGTAGTCCCAGCCTAGCCAGTTGCCACAGTTCAGGACTTTGTGGTTCCAGCTTTTCCCGAGGATGAGCAGCGTAGGCTGTAAAGGTTCAGTAGACTTTAGCCTCCAACTTTCAGCGACATAGAGGGTGAGGATGCCCCAGGTTTTCTAGATAAATGCAGAGGATACTACGTACTGCAGGTATTTTAGAGACCAGTGGGGTCCCGTTTGCTATATTTCAGTTTGCGGGTGCTGCTTTCACTTGGTGTGAGGCCTTCGAGGGGCGTAGGCCGGTTGGTTCAGCACCTCTCACATGGTATCAGTTCTCCATGATCTTTCTGGAGAAGTATGTTCCTCAGTCCCACAGGGAGGAGCATCATAGACAGTTTGAACAGCTGCACCATGGAGAGTTGTCAGTGACACAATACGAGATGCGGTATTCCGAGTTGGCTCGATATGCTTCTGTGTTAGTCCCTACTAATAGGGAGAGGATCAGGAGGTTTGTAGATGGTCTCACGTTTCAGCTTCAGATTTTGATGACCCGAGAGAGAGTGTATGGACTAACATTTGAGCAGGTTGTTGACATTGCTCGGGACATTGAGTCGGTTTGTAGGCATAAGCGTGAAGACAGGGAGGCCAAGAGGCCTCGAGAATCAGGTAGTTTCAGTGGTGGCCCTTCTAGACGGTAAATGTTGCCTAGTAGAGGTCGTCCATTTAGACCTCCTCAGCCAGTTTTCCCAGCTTACAATGGTTCATTTTCGGGGCAGGGTCCTGGCAAATCTCATAATGGACGTTTATCTTTTAGTTCCCTTCCAACTCAAATCTCCTCTAAAGCATCATCATATCAGGGTTCTTCTGTGCACGGTTCAGCTGACGGTTATCATGGTGGAAGGGGTTCTCTTCAGACCCCATCTTCAGCTCCAGATGGTTGTTTTGAGTGTGGAGAGTTTGGACATGGGTGGAGGCAGTGTCCCCGTCGTCTTGGTAGTTCATCACAGCAGAGGGTTCAGCCCTCGACTTCAGCCCCAGTCACTTCACCACCTACCCAGGCAGCCAGAGGTGGTGGTCAGGCAGCCAGAGGTGGTGGTCAGGCAGCTAGAGGCTGCCCTAGAGGGGGAGGTCGAGTAGGTGGAGGCCAGCCACGTATTTATGCACTTCCGGCTAGGCCTGATGCTATGGCCTCAGATGCGGTGATTACAAGTACTATATCAGTTTGTCATAGTGATGCTTTGGCTTTATTTGACCCTGGTTCCACATACTCTTATGTCTCATCCTATTTTTCTCCCTTTCTGAATATGCCCCGTGAGTCTTTCGTTACGTCAGTTCATGTTTCGACTCCAGTGGGCGATACTATTATTGTGGACCATGCGTATCGGTCGTGTCTAATATCTATTAGGGGTATGGAGACCCGAGTGGACTTGATGTTACTTAGTATGGTTGATTTTGATGTGATACTGGGCATGGATTGGTTATCCCCATGTCATGCTATTCTTGATTGTCACGCTAAGATCCTGACCCTAGCTATGCCCGGAGTTCCGAGAGTTGAGTGGAGAGGGTCTATAGATCATGTGCCTAGCAGAGTGATTTCTTATTTGAAGGCTCAGTGTATGGTTGAGAAAGGGTGTGAGGCTTATCTTGCTTTTGTGAGGGATGTGAGTAGTGAGACTCCTTCTATTGATTCTGTCCCTGTGGTCTGTGATTTTTTGTACGTATTTCTTGTAGACCTTCCAGGCATGCCACCTGACAGGGATATTGATTTTGGTATTGACCTGGTGCTCGACACTCAGCCTATCTCTATTCCACCTTACCGCTTGGCACTAGCGGAGTTGAAAGAGCAGCTTCAGGAACTCCTAGATAAGGGGTTCATTCGGCCTAGTGTGTCACCTTGGGGTGCACCAGTGTTGTTTGTGAAAAAGAAAGATGGCTCCATGTGCATGTGCATTGATTATAGATAGCTGAATAAGGTTACGGTGAAGAACCAGTATCCTTTGCCCCGTATTGATGACTTTTTTGACCAGCTTCAGGGAGCTAGAGTGTTCTCTAAGATTGATTTGATGTCGGGGTATCATCAGTTGAAGATTCGGGATTCTGACATTCCGAAGACCGCTTTCAAAACCAGATATGGTCATTATGAGTTTCTGGTTATGTCATTTGGGCTGACCAATGCCCCAACCGCGTTCATGCTATTGATGAACAATGTGTTTCAGCCTTACCTTGATTTGTTTGTCATTGTGTTCATTGATGACATCCTGGTTTATTCTCGTAGCCAGGAGGAGCAGGATCAACATTTGAGAGTTGTGTTGCAGAGATTGAGGGAGGAGAAACTTTATGCAAAATTCTCTAAGTGTGCGTTTTGGCTTGGTTCAGTAGCTTTCTTGGGGCACGTGGTGTCAAGTGAGGGAATTCAGGTTGATCCGAAGAAGATTGAGGCGGTGCAGAGTTGGCCTAGACCGTCCTCGGCTACGGAGATCAGGAGTTTCCTTGGTTTGGAGGGATATTACCGTCACTTTGTGGAAGGATTCTCTTCTACTGCTTCGCCTTTGACCAAATTGACCTAGAAGGGTGCTCCATTCAGATGGTCTGATGAGTGTGAGGAGAGCTTTCAGAAGCTCAAGTCAGCATTGACCACAAATCCGGTTTTGGTTTTGCCTACTGGTTCGGGTTCTTATACAGTCTATTGTGATGCTTCTAGAGTCAATTTGGGAACGGTATTGATGTAGGACGGTAGGGTGATTGCCTACGCGTCTATACAGTTGAAGGTGCACAAGAAGAATTATCCAGTGCACGATCTTGAGTTAGCTGCCATTGTTCATTCCTTAAAGATTTGGCATCATTATTTGTATGGAGTACAATGTGAGATTTTCACTGATCATCGTAGTTTGTAGTATCTGCTGAGGTAGAAGGACTTGAATTTGCGTCAGAGGAGATGGTTAGAGCTTCTCAAGGATAATGACCTCATTATTATGTATCATCCGGGGAAGGCCAATGTGGTGGTCGATGCTTTGAGTCGTAGGGCAGAGAGTTTGGGGAGTCTAGCTTACCTTTCAATAGTAGAGCGACCTTTAGCACTCGATGTTCAAGCTTTAGCGGGTCAGTTGGTGAGATTGGATTTGTCCAACCCTCCGCGGGTATTAGCTAGCATGGCTTCCCGGTCTTCTCTTTATGATCAGATTAGAGCTCGGCAGTATGATGATCCGCATTTGTTAGTACTTCAGGATATGGTCCGTCAGGATGAGGCCAGGGATGTGACTATTGGTGATGACGGTGTTATGAGGATGCAGACCCGTATTTGCATGCCCAATGGGGATGGGCTTCGAGAGTTGATATTAGTAGAGGCCCACAGCTCGCGGTATTCCATCCATCCGGGTGTCGCGAAGATGTATCATGACTTGGGACAGCAGTATTAGTGGAGGCGGATGAAAAGAGATATTGTTGAGTATGTAGCACGGTGTCTCAACTGCCAGCAAGTTAAGTATGAGCACTAGAGACCAGGTGGATTACTTCAGAGGTTAGCTATTCCGGAGTGGAAGTCGGAGCGGATCACTATGGACTTTGTAGTTGGGCTTCCACGTACTTCGAAGGGTTTTGATGCTATTTGGGTCATTGTGGATAGATTGACCAAGTCCGTGCACGTCATTCCTGTTGGTACTACTTATACTTCAGAGCGGTTAGCTGGTATTTATATTAGGGAGATTTTCCGGTTGCATGGAGTTCCGGTTTCTATATTTCTGACAGAGGTACTCAGTTCACATCTTTGTTTTGGAAGGTCATGCAGAGAGGTATGGGTACTCAGGTAAAGTTGAGCACAACATTTCATCCTCAGGACGATGGGCAGTCGGAGCGGACTATTCAAATTTTGGAGGACATGTTACGTGCTTGTGTAATTGATTTTGGTGGTTCACGGGATCAGTTTCTGCCACTAGCAGAGTTTGCATATAATAATAGCTACCAGTCCAGTATTCAGATGGCCCCATATGAAGCTTTATATGGTAGGAGGTGTAGATCTCCGGTTGGTTGGTTCGAGCCCGGTGAGGCTAGGCTATTAGGCACATATTTGATTCAGGATGCGTTAGAGAAGGTGAAGTTGATTCAGGAGTGACTTCGCACAGCGTAGTCTAGGCAGAAGAGTTATGTGGACCAGAAGGTCTGGGAAGTGTCTTTTATGGAAGGTGATAAGGTACTGCTGAAGGTATCACCCATGAAGTGTGTTATGAGGTTCGGAAAGAGGGGAAAGCTGAGTCCTCGGTTTATTGGTCCTTTTGAGGTACTTCAGAAGGTTGGAGAGGTGGATTATAGACTTGCCTTGCCACCCAGCTTATCGAGTGTTCATCCGGTATTTCATGTGTCGATGCTCCGCAAATATCTTGGTGACCCGTCTCATGTTTTTGACTTCAACACAGTTCAGCTTGAGGGTGATATGTCATATGAGGTAGAGCTAATAGCAATTTTGGATTGTCAGGTCAGAAAGTTGAGGTCTAAGAATATAGCTTCAGTAAAAGTACAGTGGAGAGGTCAGCTAGTGGAAGAGGCTACTTGGGAGACCGAGCGGGAGATGCAGAGCAGATACCCTCACTTGTTTGAGACTCCAGGTATGTTTCTAGACCCGTTCGAGGACGAACATTTGTTTAAGAGGGGGAGAATGTAACGACCCGGTCGGTCGTTACGTAGAACTTGCATTATAATTACTGTTTTTGCCTTGTCATATCTTGGTTATACTGTTTATGATGTGTTAGAGTTGGTAGGCTTTGAATCGGAATGGTTGTAGCGAGAGTTTAGTTACTTAGTCTTTAAAAATAGCCTTATAATTGAAAAAGTCAACTGAGAGTTGACTTATTGGTAAACGTCCTCGGAATATGGATTTTATGGCTCGGATAGCTTCGTTAGGTGATTTGAGACTTAGGAGTGTGTTCGGAATAATTTTGTGATGTCCGGTGTAGAATTAGGCTTGAATTGGCGAAAGTTAGTTTTTGGTGATTTTCGGTCGGCAGTGGAAAATAGGCTATCGGGTCGGAATGGATTTTCGAAAGTTGAAACAGGTTCGTAATGTCATTTTGGATATGTCTGCAAAATTTCTGGTCAATCGGATGTGTTTTGGATAGTTTCGGCATCGTTGGTGGATTTTAGAAATTTCAAAGTTCTTAGGATTGAATCCGACATGATTTTGGTGTTTTGATGTTATTTTTAGTGTTTCGAAAGTGCAACTAAGTTTGATGATCATATATGATGTGTTGGTATGTTTGGTTGGGGTCCCGAGGGGCTCGGGATGGTTTCGAGTGGTTAACATAGAGTTTGGAGTGTTTTTGCTGTTGTTGAAGTAGCTGGTGCTGGTGTAACCGCACCTGCGGATGAGTTATCGCAGGTGCGGGCCCGCAAAAGCGGACAAGGTTCCGCAGGTGCGACTTTTGGTGAGCCAAGGGGAAGGTCGCAGGTGCGGTCATTTGGACCGCAGGAGCGGTCCACATGTGCGAGTTTGGCCAGGTTAATGAATAACCGCAAGTGCGGTGGATTTGACCGCATGTGCGATCCGCAAGTGCGAGCTTTAAGGTCGCAGGTGCGAAAATCCTGGGCAGAAAGTATAAAAAGGAGACTTCGCGATTTTTAACCCTTTTCCACCATTGTTGTGCGGATTCCGAGGTTTTTGAGGGATTTTGAAGAAGGAAACGTTGGTGCAACATTGAGGTAAGCTTTGGACTTATTAACTCGATTATATGTGATTAAGGATCAAATTATCATTGTTTAATTGGGGAAAATCACTAGAAAAAGATGAAATTAGGGCTTGAGAATATGAGACCTTCTAGGGATGATTGAAGGGTTAAACGAACTTCGATTTTAGCGTTCTTTATATGTACGGACTCGTAAGATGATGAAGAACATTTTGGTATAAAATTTGTCGAGTTCCGAGACGGGTTTTGGCTAAATTCGGGTTTTATGCTAAAAATTGGTACTTTTCAATTGGAATTCATTCCCTTAGCATAAATTGATGAGAAAAATCTGATCTTGGTAGATTTGGAGCACTCGGGAATTGATACGAGAGGCAAGCGGGTTGCAGAGTAGCTTTTCGGGCTAGTTTGAGGTAAGTAATGTCTTTAAATTCTGTCCCGAGGGTATGAAACCCCGGACTTTGCATCCTTTCATAGATTTGGAGTGACGCACACACTGGATGACGAGTGTGGGGCGTGCACGAATTGGAAAAATGTTCCCTGTAGGAAACTATTGAGTTGCGAAACTACTTTTAAAGCTTATTCTCTATAGTACTACTATGATTTGATATAATTGGGCTGTAAGCCATGTTTGGGGCCTAGGGCCGATATGTTTTAACCCCTTGGGGGCTATTTTACTGATATTCTCACTACTTTTGAACTTTGATTTTACACTCAGTCTTTCTTGTGAAATTGTTGACACTCTTATTTGATGATATTACTATTTCTTGAAATGAAATACCATTTTGGGTCGAGAACCCCATTTTATTCATGGCCCGAGTGGCATGCTGAGAGTGTCTGACTGAGTGAGGCCGAGGGCCAATGTTGTGAGATCTTATGATATGAGAGAGGTCGAGTGCCTGAGAGTGATTTATGCCATGATGTGGCTTGTTTATAGCGCTTGGGATGTAGGAGCCCCTCCGGAGTCTGTACACACCCCTAGTGAGCGTAGGTACCTACTGAGTGAGAGTGCCGAGTGATGAGTGATTGAGAGGCATGAGTGACAGGGAGGTGTCCCGCGGAGCTGTTACTGAGTGATGGTGAGGTGCTGAGGGAAATTGTTACGAGTGATGATTATGGCCCGAGGGGCAGATTTATGATGATATTTACTGAGTTTCTGACTATGATTCACTTCATTTTTCAAACTGATTTTTACTGGGATTTTTACTGAGATATATTGAAATCACACTTGTTTCAAAGGATTTTCTGGAAACTGGTTTCGAACTTATGTATACTGTATTGAGACTTGATGTTTTACTGTTTTGTGGATTGGTGTATCTGTGCTGTGTATTTCTTATTTCGCAAACGGTGATTTCTTTTCATTACTACTGAGTTGGCGTACTCATAATTACTCCCTGCACCTCTGTGTGCAGATCCAGGTACTGGTTCAGAGCAGTAGTCGTCCGAGTTCGTTGTCATCAGCGTTTGGGATTTCGAGGTAGCTGTCCAGCGTCCGCAGCTTCTCCATTTCCCTTCTTTATTTAGTATAGTATTTTATTCCTAGACATTGTGTATGACATTAGCAGAGTTAGTTAATTTCTTAGATGCTCGTGATCGGTTGACTCCAGTTCTGGGGAATGGTTTAGACTTTTAGAGTATATTATGCTTCGTAAAGACTTAGAGAAATTTTATACTTGTTTGAATATTATTACTGCTTTTGAGAATTTTATTAAACGAAATGTGTAATTAGGTGATGGTTGGCTAGCCTAGTTCCACGATAGGCGCCATCATGACCTGTTAGGATTTGGGGTCGTGACATTTACTTTTCAAGAAATATCCTCTAAACTATGTCGAACCCCAACGACAATAACCAACAAAGGGATGGAACTCCATCACATGTAGGAACCCCTCGAGGTTCAAGGGAGCAATCCCCAGAAAGATCTAACAACTATTACATTGGTAATGATGAAACATTAGAACAAGATCAAGTGAAGTAAATGATTGCAGAGTATGTGAGCCAGGCTTTGCAAGAATTTGCAAGGGGATTACCAACAGCATCACCTGTACCATCAACCCCCCCTCCCCCCCAATAATACAATCACTGTGGAAAATCCTCAGTCTGGGTTGGCAAACTCAGGAAGGAGAGATACTCCTAATGAATCTCTCAAAACGAGACCAGGTATGTCTAACAGCTCTTAATTGCAAACTTTATTACTAACCCTGCATAAATAGATGAAGGAACAAAACGATCGAATCGAACAAATTCCTGGAGTGCCACCTATTATCAAAGGCATTGATGTTGATAGATATTCTGAACAACCCTGGAAACCAAGCGCAACGCCCTTGCCTATTCCCAAGAAGTTCAAAATGCCTGATGTTCCTAAATACGACGGAACAACTGACCCACGAGACCATGTGACTGCTTTTACCACCGGAGTTAAGGGAAACGACTTGACAAAACAAGAAATTGAGTCAGTCTTAGTCAAAAAGTTTGGAGAAATGTTTACCAAAGGAACGCTAACCTGGTATTCTCTTCTCCCTCAAAACTCTATTGATTCTTTTGCTGATCTTGCAGATTCATTCATAAAAGCACACTCCGGTTCGCAAAAAGTGGAGAAAATATTTAAAATAAAACAAGGAGACAGGGAACTACTCCGTGAATTTGTAGACAAGTTTCAACGAGAAAGAATGCTACTACCAAGGGTGCCTGATAATTGGGCAGCCATGGCATTTGCAAGCAACTTAAATGACAAAAGTTCAGAAGCCACGAGAATAATAAAGTAAAGTTTGAGAGAATTCCCAGCTACAACATGGAATGATGTCTATAACAGGTACATCACCAAGCTTCGTATAAAAGAAGATACCATCGCTCATTCGAAAGACGAAGATCGTATCAGTTCCAGGCATTCCGAATCAGACAGGAGATCAGGTAAAAATAGGTATGACCCTTACATGGGACCCTAGGGACAAGACACTCGTCCCAGGTTCGAAAATACTCGGTCAGAAAATAGACCATCTAGCAGAGATGCGAGCTCATCCTCATCAAGATCCAGAAAAGATCGAGATGAACGAACTAGAGGTAATGCAAGAATTGGGGATCACACCTTCAATGTTGTTTAACCAAAGAATTAGATCCTTTGACCAAAGCTATTTTTAGGATGAACACGGGTTATTGATAATTCAGGAAATAATAACAAATAAAAAAAGAAGTAATTAAATGGACAATAATATGATGCTCAGAAAAGTAAAGTGTATTGTATTCGTAGTTCAGATGATCTTAGAAGTGGTACCCTATTCCCTTATATAGGGAATTTCCTTAATATAATGTTTATTTCTTGGAATTATGGCACATTAATGACTAAATATTACATTAATGTAACGTTACAAAGAATAACCATAATTGTTACATGAAGGTCGTGTAATGTGTAGGTCATTAATTAAAGATTTCTGAATCTACCAGTAGCTATGTCTGGATTCATTCTGTCCGCGTCTCTTCCTTAACTCAATCAAGTTGAGTTTCTCATAGCTGATTACCTCTTAGGTTTATTGAGCCGCGCCTCTTTGCTCTACGCCTCTTTATAGGTCCATGTCCAGCAGTCATGTTTCCCTTGGTCCACGTAATCAGCTGAGTCAAAAAGAATTATCATACGTGTGAAATTCTTTTTTACCAATACAGATAGTCCCCCCCCCGCCCTTACAATTTATTTATCGATTAATATTTGGTAAGTGGATACGCATTTATGGCGAGAATATTTTGTCGTCGTTTCACCTCGAAACATTGTATCCTTCTCTGAACATAGGCGTCGCTTGTCACTTCCATTTAATGCTCAAGCCACGTGTTCCCTCCGAATTGGTTCTGTAGTTACTTGGCGCCTTTTAGGGCTTTTTGCGGCTGCATCAGTCACGAAGTGACACCTTCAATTATGACCTTTTCATCATTGTTTTTTCCCATGTTTGACGGTTGTCTTCAAGTATAAATACCTCTTTTCTTTTATTTACTTTCACGGAACACTTTCTAACTTGTCTCTTTTATTTGTAGAGAATTTCTTTCTTGTTTTCGTAAACATGTCTTCTTCGAACAAACCTAAAAGAGTGATAGACGTCGAGAATTTGAACCCCTCTTCTGCTCCGACTCGTAGTCGGAGGGGTGGTAGACTGAGGAGTTTAGGTTCTACTCCTTTGAGAGGATCTTCTTCCACCCAGATTACTTCCCCTCCTTCTGCTAGGTCTTTAGTTTCCCCAAGAGCTAGGGCTTCCGGATCTTCATCTAGGGGTAGAGAACATCACGAACCTTTAAGCGAACCACGAGTTGATGAAATAATTCCTGCTTAGTTTACCTTCACTAGGGATAGCCAGGTCCTTGTAAATCAGTCTTTATCCCTTGATAGTGCTGATAGTTATCCCACTCTTATCACTGAAGGTCTGATTCCCCTTGTTCGCGGGGAATGTTCTTGGCAGCCTGACTTTCCTATCTTTATTCCGAATAGCAACCAAAGAATTATGTCTTATAAGACGGGATATTCTTTTATTTATACCTACCCTTTTACTTTAGGGTTTAAGCCTTCTATTGATCGAGTCATCATCGAATTTTGTCGTTTCTTCAATATTTTCTTAGGACAAGTTGGTCCTCTTGTGTGGCGGGTTGTCGCGTGTCTCAGATGTTTAGCTTCTTTTTGCCTCGGTTCCTTTCGCCTTTAATCACATCATTCGTCTTTATTCTCCGACCTTATTTCGTCAAGGGATTTTTACTCTAGCTGCCAGGAGTTAAAACGTGCTGGTACCCCTAATGACGATAGGGACATAGGTTGGTACCTTCGGTACGTTGCTGCGCCCACTGCTGGTTTAGTGGGTGAAGAAAATCTTCCCTTCCCCGAGAAGTGGAATCGTTCACGTGAGTACATTTTAGCTCACATTTGTTGTTTTTCTTTTGCTTTAAGTGTTTTATTAACACCGTAGTTGTTTCTTCTTTTTTTAGCAATCATGGGTACTGTGAGAATGTCTCCGGTATTCGTGATTGGGTAGAAAAGTTGTTGTCAATTGCTCCGTTAGAAGAAAGGTCTTGGAGGTACTTCTCCGGGAAGTACGGTTGGAAAGTGAAGACTCACAGTAAGTGAAACTTTTGTTTTATTTCTTTTTCTCGAATCTCTTTCTCTTTTTAACCCTTTATTTTTTATAGGGTTTTCTATCCGTGGAGTGTCTGCTGCGTCTGTTCCCAAAATGTCCCTGGCTCAAGCCCAGGAAATTATTGTTGTTTCTTCTTCCTCGAAGAGGAAATTTGGTGGGTTTAGGACCTTAGAAGAACAAGAACAAGAAGAAGAGGAGGGCACTTTGGTGCACAGGTCACGAAGAAGGAGGGTGATTTCAGACGATGAGTCTACACCCGTGGCTGTGCCTTCCGTGTCTGATGTTAGATCCTCTACCTCTGAATATGTTTCTCCCTCTCCTGTACATGATTCTGTGGATCACGTTTTCCGTGAAGGCTTTGTCCCCGCTATTAGTGAAGTTCCCTTGGCTATTTTTCCTGCTTCTTTTAGAGGAGTTCCTTCATCCGCTCCTACTATTTCCTCCGCTCCCTTGGTTATTACTGCTTCCGTTGATGCTTTTCCTGTGGCTTTCCCAGTTCCTCAGACTTCCATGCCTGTAGCTTCTTCATCTCTGCCTGCTTCCGTGCCTTCCGTTAGGGAAGTAGAGTCTTCCAGCAGGGAGATGCGGGAGATTCTAATAGAAGTTCCGGCTGAGGGTAATCTCTTCAAGAAAACTGGCGAGCCTGAAGTGTGGCTCAAACCCTTGATAGGCCCAACTGAGAGGTCCAAGCTTGATAGCCATAGCGCCTTTACATGGGCTAATGAAGTCGTGCATACCTCTTTGAAGGTAAGTGCATTCTCATTTCATTTTTGTACATGAAATTTATCGTATCTAATTGATTTCTTTTTTGTAGATCAATCTTATAGACATGGAGCTCATGAAGAGGGTATTAAATGCGGAGCAAGAAATAAAAGAGTTTCAGGCTGAAGCAGGTAATTGGAAGGGACAATATGATAGCTTAAAGATCGACATGGATTCCTTAGAAGAATAAAAGAGTACCTTGGAGCGGCAAATGAGAATCATGGAAGCGGAGTTGGCAGTGGAGAAGGCTTCTTCTAATCAGGCTGATAAGGACAAGAACATCCTTGAGTCTTCATTTGTTGAGCAGTTGTCCCGTGCCTCAGAAGAAGCTAGAAGTTTAAAAGCCTTGTTGGAGTAGAAAGAGGAATACTCAGGTGAGCTTGTGCAGTCTCTGACCCAGACCCAGGAGGATATTCGCAATGCCTTGGACAAAATTAAATTCTGGAGAGGTCTGTTGCACCTTTAAGGGCTGCCAAAGAAGCTGCTGAAGCTGAGAAAGAAGGCTTAAGACCTGAGCTTATGATATGGGAGAGAGATTATGAAGCTCTTGAGACGCGGCAACTGTCGATGTTAGTTGGGCGTACATGAATTCTCGCCTCGACACATTGACGGAAATGAGTCGGGAAGATTTCTACCTTGACACTGAAATTGCTAAAACCAAAGAAGCCATGGAAAAGGCTCAACAAGGTCCGAATATTTCCTCGCCTGAAGGTGAGACTCTTGCTATTCAAGCCTCTTCGTCCCAAGCTACTCCTGCTTCTGCTCCTACTGCCAGAGAAGAAGTTGATCTCCCTCCTCAAGACAATGAAGATGTTGGTTCCCTTTTTTTTTATTTGATTGGTGATTACCCCCAGATCCATTGGGGGTAAGTTTTTGGATCTTTGAAAGTTCCCAATTGACAACTTAGGGGCAGCTTAATGTAAATACAATATATACAACTAAGTATTAGTTTAATACTTAGTTTCTACTTAGCCGTTTTAACATATCAATGCAGAATATGACTTTTGTTATTGAGTTTCTGTTCTACTCTTTAAGTCTTCTACATACTTTATTTTTCGAGGTTTTAGTTTTACCTCTGACTTTTGCATATAGAATGCTTTAGATTACTCACACCTTTTCGTAATAGGCATGGTATAAAATGTGTGCCTTTTCGTAGTAGGCATAATTTATGAAAGAGGGCCCTTTTTGATCAACACTTAATGAAGAGGACGCCTCAACTTCATAATAGTGTAATAATGAAATAGAGTGATAGGAATTTTTTACATGTTTAAGAATGTTTCTGAGGAAAGTTTTTTGTTTGAACTTCCACAACATTTTACATGCATTTGATTATCGTCTAAAACTCATGTTGTAGATGTTTTCTTTTAACAGATTTGATATACACTTGTATTTCGTAACCGTTTTTCGTATGTAACAGTTTTTTCGAGTTAATACAAGATAATAACTGTTTTTCGTTCGTAACAGTTTTTATAAAGGTTGGGGTTTTACCCGTAACTATTTTTGTTGACAACAATTTACAATAATCACGAGGAAGTACTTTTTCATCCGTAACTGTTTTATTTGATAACCGTTTTTCAAAATAATACAAGGATTTTGATCTTTCATCTGTAATTGTTTTATTTGATAACAGTTTTACATGTGAGTACAAAGATTTCGTAACTGTTTTTAGTTACAACAATTTTTGAATGAGTACAATGATGATGATCTTTTATCCCTAACTATTTTTGGTTACAACAGTTTTCTTTTGAATAAGTACAAAGATGTGCATTTTTTCCTCGTGGCTAATATTTTTCCTTTCAACCTGAACATTTTCGAAGGTTTTTTGGATCATGCTTTGTATTTGAGTCTTCAGCTCTTTCGATTTTGCTCGTATCACTTGATTTGTTGTGTAGATGGATCTTTAGGCTCGAGCATTGACTTTCTAATAGTCTTCTTTGCTTCGTCTTAGCCTTCCATACTGTATAGTCCCCCAAGTGTTTGAACTTTGAAGAATGAAATCTCGAGCACTTGACTATTCCTTCCTTGTGGTCCTTTTCCTGAAAAGGAAAAACATGCGGGACTCGAAGGAATATAGTTTTTAGATGATGACTGCTTAACGCTTTAAAACGTCCATAAAAAAGTGTAACCCTAGACCGGGAATTCAGTTACTTCCTCGCGTCTTTGCAGGTCTAATATCATCATCTGGTGATGGTTTAGATTTATGCCTATCATCTAAAAAGGTTAGTAACATTTTAAATGTTCAAAATAAAATCTAACGTGTGATACCTGACCGGGGTACTTCTTTTCCTTAGAAGTAGTACTTCTTCAAGTGGATGGCATTCCAACTTGTTGGTAAGATTCTGCCGTCCATAGCTTCCAGTTCGTAGGCGCCCTTCCCAGCTATGCCTCGAACATTGTAGGGTCCTTCCCAATTTGGACTTAGTTTCCTGCGCCTGCTTCTTTCGTTGATTGAAAGACTTTTTTGAGGACGAAGTCCCCAATCTTGAAGTATCTGAGATGAGCTTTACGGTTGTAATAACGCTCTATGATTTGTTTTTGATCTTCCACCCGTATTAGTGCTGCTTCCCTTCTTGGTTCGAGTAGGTTCAGATTAGTCCTCAATTCGTCGTCATTTGTTTCCTCCGTGGCTGTTGTAAACCTTATGCTTGGTTCGCCAATCTCCACAGGTATTAAGGCTTCTGAGCCATAGACAGGTGCGAACGGAGTTTCTCCCGTGGCTGTTTTTGAAGTTGTTCTGTATGCCCATAGTACCACTGGTAACTCATCAGGCCAATTTCCTTTGGCTTTATCTAGCCGCTTCTTTAGATTATTGATGATGGTTTTATTTGTTGACTCAGCTTGACCATTAGCCACAGGGTGATATGGCATTGAAGTGATTCGTTTGATTTGCCAACTTTCAAAGAATTCTGTGATTTGCGAGCCTATGAATTGTGGGCCATTATCACACATGATCTCCTTTGGTATCCCAAAATGGCATATTATGTTTCGCCATAAGAAGCTTTTAACTTCCTTTTCTCTCACCTGTTTGAATGCTTCTGCCTTTACCCATTTTGTAAAATAGTCGGTTAGCACGAGTAAAAACCGTACCTGTCCTTTAGCTGTGGAAAGAGGTCCTACTATGTCCATGCCCCATTTCATGAAGGGCCATGGGGATATTATTGGATGCAATAATTCCGCTGGTCGATGCATGTTATTGGCAAACCTTTGGCATCTGTCGCATTTGGATTTGAAGTTCTCAGCTTCTTCTTCCATCTTAGGCTAATAGTACCCAACTCTGATTAGGGTTTTTACCAAGGATCTTGCCCTTGAATGATTTACGCAGTGTCCTTCGTGGACTTCTTTCATCACGAACTCCATTTGGTTAGGTCCGAGGAATTTTTCTAGGGGCCCTCCTAACATTTTGCGATATAATGAGTTGCGAATGAGGCAGTACCGTGCAGCTTTGCGGCAAAGTGCTTGAGTTGTTTTCTTGTCTTCAAGTACGGTGCCATTCTACAAAAAATTTAAAATTTCGTTTCTCCAATCCCAGGTTAAATTGTTAAAAGTCACCTCATTTCTGTCCTGGTCAATCGCTGAATGGAATAGATGAACGACAATTGCATTGTCTTTGTTTGTTACTTCTGTGACTGCTGCGAGGTTAGCTAATGCATCTGCTTCTGCATTTTCCTCTCTAGGTATTTGTATTACCTTCCATGTTTTGAATTGTCTCACGAGCTCTCGTGCCTTTTCAAGATATTTTTGCATCCGAGTCTCTCGAGCGATGTAAGTCCATTGCATCTGATTTACTACCAGTTGGGAGTCACTTTTGATTACTATTTGCTCAATTGAAAGTTCTCGTGTAAGTTCTAGTCCTGCAATGACAGCTTCGTACTCTGCTTCATTGTTAGTTATATGATAACATTCGATAGCCTGTTGTGTCTTTTCACCCGTGGGTGATATTAAGACTATGCCTAAGCCGACACCTTTTATATTGGAAGAACCATCGGTAAATAGGGTCCATAGATCCGGATTAGCACCGTTAAAGAGTTGTAACTCTTTTTCCACTTCAGGGACAATGCTATTACTAAAGTCAGCGACAAAATCATCTAAGATCTGAGACTTAATTGCAGTCATAGGCTGATATATTATTTCATGCTCACTTAATTCTATGGTCCACTTGGCTAATCTTCCTGATAGTTCTTGTTTATGCAGTATGTTTCTTAATGGATACGAGGTGACAACTGTGATTGGATGACATTGAAAGTATGGCCTTAATTTTCTAGATGCCATGATTAGAGCTAAGGCTAACTTTTCTAGATGTGGATATCTAGTTTCAGCATCTAGCAATGTCTTGCTTACATAATAAATAGGAGATTGTTTACCTTTATCCTCCCTTACCAATACCGCACTTACAGCAATTTCCGAGACGACAAGGTAGACGTACAACCTCTCCCCCTCCTTTGGCTTTGACAGCAATGAAGGTTTTGGTATAATCCTTTAGGTCTTTGAGAGCCTGTTGACATTCTTCAGTCCATTCGAACCGATTTTGCTTTTTGAGAACTGCAAAGAATTTAAAACTTTTTTCGAAAGATTTGGAAATAAATCTTCCTAAGGCTGCAATTCTTCCCGTTAGTCTTCGAACTTCTTTTTTGTTTATAAGGACATCGGGTATTTCTTCTATAGCTTTAATTTGAGCGGGATTTACCTCTATTCCCCTATTTGATACAAGGAAACCCAAGAATTTACCTGATTCTATGCCAAAAATGAATTTTTCTGGATTCAACTTCATATTATATTTGCGTAAAATGTCAAATGTAATAGAGAGGTGATGGAAATGGTCTTCCGCCCGTGTTGATTTTACCAGCATGTCGTCGATGTAAACTTCCATCGTTTTTCCCAGATGTTCCTGGCACATCTCAGTCACTAGCCTTTTATAGGTGGCTCCAGCGTTTTTTAATCCGAAAGGCATGACTTTATAACAATAATTCCCCTTGTTTATAATAAAGGAGGTTTTTCCTCGTCTGAGGGAACCATTTTAATCTGATTATAACCAGAATACGCATCTAGAAAGCTTAACAATTCATGACCTGCGGTGGCATCAATCATTTCATCTATACGTGGTAATGGGAAGGAATCTTTGGGGCATGCTTTATTTAAATCAGTATAATCTACGCATACTCTCCATTTTCCATTCTTTTTAGGTACCACCTAGCCAGTTAGGGTATGTTACCTCTCGTATTGAACCAATTTTCAAGAGTTTCTGTACCTCTT
>ML291254.1:251-30008 GCA_005239495.1 Nicotiana undulata | reverse complement strand
AAACCACTTTGCCATCCCATATAATCCCAGAACCCCCCCCCCCCCCACCTCTCAAATACACTATGTGTCGCGACATAACCTATGCGATCGCATAGAGGAAACTACCAGACACCAGAAAACCATCACAACACCAGCTGTTTCACACACGACTCCTAAATTATCCTACGGACTTATTCAAGCATTCAAATCATCAAAATATCATCAAAATCAATGAATTAAACCTCAAAACTCATAGAATTTTCTTAAAACTTCATAAGGCTCAATTATTCCGATTTTGATCTGAAACACGTCATTTCAAGTCCGCTTTACACCAAATTTTACAAATAATCCATATAACATATATTAAACTTGTTCTAGGCTCCGGAACCATAATACGGGCCTGATAACACGGTCTTCACATGAATATTCATTTTCAAAAACCTTTATATTTTTCAGAAAATAATTTTCTTTAAAAATTCATTTCTCAGGCTTGGGACCTCGGAATTTGATTTCGGGCATACGCCCAAGTCCCATATTTTCGTACAGACCCTCCAGGACCGTCAAATCATGGGTCCGGGTCCGTTTACCAAAAATGGTTACCAAAGTCAACTGTATTCAATTAATTACTATGATTTCTATTTTTCATCAAGTTTTCACATAAAAGCTTCCCGGGTACACGCCCGAGCTGTGCACGCATTTCGAGATGAGATTAACAGAGGCTTTCGGGGTCTCGGAATACAGATTTAGCTAAATTTATATAGGATGACGTTTTGGTTCAACACAACAACATTGATAAAATCAACAAGACCAGTGTTACCACAACATATAGCCTACTACTCAATCATAATGTGTTAATAACTTCACCCTCAATGTGTGAATAACTTTAACAACTACAACTTTAATAACCCACAATAAAGGTATTCCCATAGAATGACAACTTCCAGTTCAAGAGCAAAATATAAGTTTAACAATGAAAGAGATAGCATGAGATAGCAACTAAGTCTAAATGCATGAGAATAACTCAACAATGGAAAGAATGGCATGTAACAACAATTACAAATAAATGCATATAAGAGTAACCTTGACAATAGAAACTAAGCCATGTAATAAAAACTTCAATTAAGGCATGTAAGAATAAAATTGATAACGAAAGGTAGAATAAATAATAATAATAATAATAATAATAATAATAATAATAATAATAATAATAATAATAATAACATCAATTAAGTGTTTATGAATAACCTAAGAGTCTAAAACAGTCAATTTTTACACATAAATCTCGTGTATACACTAGTCTCCTCATGTACACGTCTTTCATATAATTTTATTAGTACAATCAATCCAAATCCTAAGAGATCGTTTCCCCCACACAAAGTTATGCAAGATATTTAGCTCAACTAGGCCAAATCAACACCCAAAAATATCTTCTCCATTAAATTCGCCTCCGCACAACCCAAATCTAACTAAAAATGACTTGATATCATAAAACGATGTAAGAGAAGCCAATTGCAATTAATAAAGCTATGATCTTTACACAATTCCCCTAAAGTCAACAACAGTTAACCTCGAGTATGCCCGGTCAAAACCGGAGTCCAAGGGTAGTTCTCGACTACACATAGCTCCACGAGTCCATATATGTATTTTCTTTTCAAATTCAAGTCCAATTAGACTCTCAAATCCAAGATTTTCATTTTTCAAAACATTTGATTCTCATAATTTTGATGTTAAATCTCATATATAATAATGTAATATAGTTGGAAATTGATCAAAATCACTTACCTAATGATTGTATGTGAAATTTCCCTTTCCAAATCGCCTCTTATTGATTCTACGACTCTAAAATAAGAGAAATTAGATCAAATCCCATATTCCCAACCCTTTTGTTCAGGTACACATGTCGTAATTGCGGCACTGGGTTCACACTTGCGAACCCTCGCAATTTTGGCGCCTATCAGCCAAATGGGAAGTTGCAAATGTGACATTGGCTTCGCATTTACGAAGCCTACTCCCATCGCAAATGCGATAAAATAGTTGCAATTGCGATCCAAGTATCATAAATGTGACACATGAGGCCCCCTGCTATGATTGCAATTGTGATGCTTGAGCTCGCAATTGAGACACCTGAGGCACCAACATACTAGCAACCTAGAATTGAGTCCAAACCATTCTCAAAGCACGTGTGAAACTCACCCGAGCACTCGAGGCTCCAAACTAAACATCCACACAAGTCTAAAAATATCATATGAACTCTCTATCGTGCAATCAAAATATCAAAATAACATCTAGAACCACGAATCGGATATCAAAACGTATGAACTTCAAAAAATACTCAAGAACCTCTAGAATTGCAACCAAACGTCCGAATCCTATTAAACCAACTCCGAATGATAGCAAATTTTGTAGAAAAGTTTCAAATATCAAAACGGACTTATTTCAAGTCCCAAAACCAAATTCCGGACTCGATAGCCACAAAGTCAACCTACGCTCAAACTTGAAAAAACTTTTGAACCTTAAATTGCCAACTTTCAGCAAAACAAGTTAAATCAACCTAGGGACCTCCGAATTCGATTCTGGGCATACTTCCAAGTCCAAAATTACGATATGGGCCTATTAGAGCCATCAAAATACCGTTCCGCGGTCTTTTTCATAAAATTCTAATTCGCTCAATATTTCCAACTTTGGCTTCTGAATCAAGAACCATAGTGTCCAAATTAACCCAAAACCTTCCAGGATTGAAACTAATTAATGGTGCAAGTCATAAAACTAAAAATACACATATGTGAAGCATCAAAAGGGGAAACGGGACTCAAATACACAAAAAGACTGATCGATTCATTACACGCTACTACTTCTTTGAGGTTAGACTTGATACTTACTGAGAACATGAGGTCAATTTTACTCATACTATACTTTTGCACTTAATATGCAGATCATGGACTTGGTACGAGAAGAGATCATATGGGATTTCAGTAGCTGAGCATCAGGAGACTCGAGGTAGTGCTACACGAGCAATGACATGCCCTTGAAGTCTATCATTCTTATTTGTATTGTTGTTTGATCCTAACAATATTGTATTTATGGTTTATACTTTGAGTTGTATGATTATTAGATGCTCATGTACTCAGTGACCCCAGGATTTGAAGGATGTTATTGTTAGAATTTTTGTTTACGATATCATTTGTGTGAATTAAGTTCTTCTTTGCTTTTATTTATATTTTATCATTGTAATAAGATTAGAATTCGATTCTCTAAGTTTTTAAATTTGTTGTCTTGCCTAGCAAGTGAAGTTAGGCTCCCTTGCGTCCTATGGTAGATTTTGGGTTGTGACACTTACTTTTCAGAATAAATTATATATACAACTGAAAACCTCTATGACAGAAAGTTATAAGATTGTATGACTTGTACAGTTATTTGCTTTTGTGAAATTGCTTGTATTACTCATATCTTCAGTTCAGATTTAGTTTAATGTGATCACATTCAGAAAATGAGAAGTAGCCCACCTCCTCGGGCATGAGTTCCACAGCTGCTTGGGTTCTACCGTAGGTGCTAATCGCTTGAGCTGGGATATAGGTCGATACTCCTCGTACGTGTTCCAAGATATTCACATACATATGGCCAAATTGTTTGTTGGGAGATAGGTGGACACTCTCCTCTACGTGTTCCCAGACGCTCACATACATAAGGCCATTATGCGTAAGTCTTCTCTGAAAAATTATTTATTGAACAGTAACTTAGTCTTCAGTTTCAATTTAGATATCAAATTTTTACTCAGACTTTAGTGATAATCAAATAAAAACTCAATTTTCAGCTTCAGCTTTCGGTTATCAGTTTAAATTCAGCTTTGCCTTTTAATCAGTTTTTAGCTTCAGATTATTCAGTTTTTTATGTGAATTACCTACTCTGCTTGTTGCATTTTTATTATATTTATGTCCATGCTAATCTTTTCCTCCGCATGACAGATTGTCAGTGAGAATAGTCGGGTATCCTTGGAGGTATTTATCCCGTTTATGTCACGACCCAAATTCTCAACCTTAGTGATCGTGATGGCGCCTGACACCACACTTGCTAGGCAAGCCGATGTTAGAACTCGATTAACTAATTTTCCTTAATTAATTACTTCAGCATAAATAATTTAATTTAAATGAACTTAATTAAATTAATTCTCAACAACCACAAAATAAAATAATAAACTGACCAACTAAATGAAACGAACCACGAACTAATTATAATACAACTCTAGGACTACCCCAGGGTCTGGTGTCACAATCCACGAACTACTAAAGAATGCTACAAATAATGGCTGAAAGAAATACTGTAATTGTTCTGAATAAAATAAAACAGTGTATGTAGAGATAGGAGAAGACTCTCGGATATCTGCGAACGCCGGCAGATGCACCTCGTGTCTCCAAACGAATTGGGTAGTCGTCCTGAAATCCTCTACTGCTGAATAGTACCTGGATCTGTGTAAAAGAGCACAGAGTGTAGTATCAGTACAACCGACCCCATATACTGATTAAGTGTCGAGCCTAACCTCAGCGAAGTAGTGACGAGTCTAAGTCGGACTTCAACAATATAATCGATAACAACAATAAATAATAAAGCCAGAAAGAAGCCTAAACAAATAAATAAATGAGTACTGCAACAATACAAAATAACTCAGTTATAACCAATTCTCAAATAACTCTTCAAAGTTCCAAACTTTAACTTTGAACAAAATAGTGCTAAAATATTTTAAAGAGTAGTAAAATAGACATTTTATCTTTTCAAAACTTTTAAATTTTTTTTCTTGAAAAGAAAGCAGTAAAATATAAATATAAATATCCTCCCTTATCACTCCTTGTTGCGGCGTGCAACCCGCTCCCACCGGTCCTCCCTTATTGCTCCTCTCGAAAAATATCTCTCTTATTACTCATGTTGCGGCGTGCAACCCGATCCCACATGTCCTCCCTTATCACTCCTTGTTGCGGCGTGCAACCCGCTCCCACCAGACATATCATATCAGTTTATTCAAAATTTCACAAATCAAGCCAAGCCTTTCACAATACTTTTATTTCAATAATTATAAATAATAAACTATATTTTTCTCATGACTTCATCAATAACCTCTCAACCATGAAACCAACAAGAGAATCAAAATATGTATACATTTATTCCATAAAAACAGTACCAAACCTCTCAGCCATATTTATATCACGAGGGAACCAGCTCAAACAACCAATACTCTTTCCAAACAGTCACAACAATAACTAACAACAATTCAACAGGGCCAAATAGTCATAGAAACAATAATGAACATGTAACAGTTAAGACAATAATCAAATAAGTGGGGAACGGGAAAGGGGATCATATTTTAGCAATACTTTGGGTGGTGCATAGATACTCGTCACCACACCTATACACCACGCCCATGCAATTCACATAACAAACAAGTGGGGAGTCCTATTCCCTCAAGCCAAAGTTAGACCAAACACTTACCTCAATTCCGCAGGCCACTCACTGCTCAATTATAGCTTTTCCTTTTGAATTCACCTCTACCTTGCTCGAATCTAATCAAAATCAACTTGATGTCATTAACTAATTCTAAAGGAACTAACTTTTTTGAAAAATATAATTTTTCTTAAGTTTTCTCAAAAAAAGTAAAAACCCGACCCCGAACCCGCTTGGTCTAAACTCGGGGTTCGGACAAAATTACGTTTACCCATTCACCCACGAACCCAAATATGCTATTAGTTTTGATATCCGACCTTAATTTAATATAAAATTTTGATTTTTACAAAACTCCCTAATTCTACCCAAATTCTAGAGTTTTACCATGAAAATTCTTTGTTTGCTAAAATAGTAAGGAATTGAAAGAACAAGGTTTGGAATTGATTACCTATGAATTAGGGATGAAGATTTCTGAAGAAAACTCGTTTTTAGAGCTGGAACTTTGAAAATTTGGAGAAGAAAGGGTTCTGCCCGTTTATAACAGGTATTTATATTAGCTGGGGTGAGCAACTGTGCGATCGCGGATAAAGAGGTGCGATTGCATAAGGTAAGGGAAAATTTAGTAGTGCGTTCGCATGGGGAGGGGTGCGATCCCACAGGGTATAGGATTTCCCTCCCCCAGGCCAAAATTTAAAGCAGTGCGATCGCGGGGGTTACTGTGCGATCGCATAGCACAATCCAGGTGGTGAAGTGCGATCGCATGCCTGCTTCTGCGGTCGCACAGTACAAATTTTGGGGCTCCTAAAGACAACACTATGCGAACGCAGTTGTACCTATGTGATCGCATAGTAAAAAAACCTGGACACCAGATATAGAAAAACCAGTAGTTATTTTCAAGTGTAAAACACCCTGTGGCCTATCCGAAACTCACCCGAGCCCTAGGGGGTCCAAATAAATCATGCACAGAAGTCTAAAAACATCATACGGACTTGCTCGTGCGATAAAATCATGAAAATAATATGTAAATCTATGAATTAAACCTCAAAACTCATCATTTTCATCAAAAACTCTTAAGTTCATAATTTCTCAACCGTATGTCCGAATCACGTCAAACGAACTCCGTTTTTTTACCAAATTTCACAGTTAACCTTTAAATATCATAACAAAGCTCTACCGGGCTCCGGAACCAAAATACGGACCAGATACCAATGATTTTTAGCATTATTTCTTTTCTTTAATTCATGAACATTTCATCAAAACAATTTCTTTCAAAAATTGATTTCTAAGGCTTGGGACCTCGGAATTCATTTCCGGGCATACGCCTGAGTCCCATATTTTACTGCGGACCTCCCGAGATCATCGAAAACCCGGATCCGGGTCCGTTTACTTAAAATGTTGACCAAAGTCAACTTTTATCAAATTTAAATTCTAAAAATCACTATTTATCATATTTTCACATAAAAGCTTTCCGGTTTCATGCCCATACTGCGCACGCAAATCGAGGTTTTTAATTTTAGTCTTTTTATGGCTATTTGGCATGGAACGGAGTCTAATTTTATAAAATGGCCCCTTGGGTCATCACAATCTCCACCTCTAAAACACACGTTCGTCCTCGAACGGACATAAAAAATTACCTGAAGTGGCGACAAGTGTGGGTATCTACTCTGCATGTCTAACTCAGACTCCCAAGTAGCTGCCTCAACGGGCTGGCCTCTCCACTGCACTCGAACTGAAGGAAAACTTTTAGATCTCAATTGGCGAACATTTCGGTCTAAAATAGCTATCGGCTCCTCCTCATAAGTCAAGTCTTTGTCCAACTGGACAGAGCTGAAATCTAACACGTGGGACGGGTCACCATGAGATTTCTGGATCATAGACACATGGAATACTGGATGAACTAAGGATAACCCTGGAGGCAATGCAAGTTTGTAAGCTACCTCCCCCACCTTATCAAGAATCTCAAACGACCCGATATACCTAGGGCTCAACTTTCCCTTCTTCCCAAACCTCATAACACCCTTCATGGGCGACACACGAAGCAGTACTCTCTCCAACCATGAATGCTACATCACGAACCTTACGATCGGCATAAGTCTTTTGCCTAGACTGAGCTGCACAAACTCTCTCCTGAATAATCTTGACCTTACCTAAGGCCTCTTGAACCAAGTCGGTACCCAACAACCGAGCCTCTCCTGGCTTGAACTATCCAACTGGCGATCTGCACCGTCTACCATATAATGCCTCATAAGGAGCCATCTGAATGCTCGACTGATAACTATTATTATAAGCAAACTCCGCTAACGGCAAGAACTGATTCCATGAACCTCCAAAATCAATAACACAAGCGCGGAGCATGTCCTCTAATATCTGAATGGTACGCTCGGACTGCCCGTCAGTATAAGTGAAATGATGTACTCAACTCCACTCGGGTACCTAACTCACGCTGAACTACCCTCCAAAAGTGCAAAGTGAATTGCGTACCCCGATCGGAAATGATAGACACGGGCACCCCATGAAGGCGAACAATCTCCTGAATATACAACTCAGCCAACCGCTTTGAAGTATAAGTACTAGCCACAGGAATGAAGTGTGCTGACCTAGTCATCTTGTCCACAATAACCCAAACTGCATCGAATTTCCTTTGAGTATGTGGGATCCCAACAACGAAGTCCATAGTGATACGCTCCCACTTCCACTCAAGAATCTCTATCTGCTGAAGCAAACCACCAGGTCTCTGATGCTCATACTTTACCTGCTAACAATTTAAGCAACGAGCCACATAAGCCACAATGTCATTCTTCATCCTTCTCCACCAATAATGTTGTTTCAAATCTTGGTACATTTTTGCTGCACCTGGGTGAATAGAATACTTGAAGTTGTGAGCCTCATCAAGGATCAATTCACGGAGGCCATCAACATTAGGCACACACAACCTACCCTACATCCTCGAAACGACATCATCTCCAATTGTAACCTTCTGGGCATCGCCGTGCCGAACCATGTCCCTAAGGACTACCAAATATGGGTCATCATCCTGCCACTCTCGGATATGATCAATTAGAGAAGATCGAGCGACAGTATAAGCTAGGACACTGCTGGGAGAAATATCCAACCTCACGAACTGATTAACCAAAGTCTGAATAACAGAAGCCAACGGTCTATTACTAACTGGGATATACGCAAGACTGCCCATACTCACCGCCTTTCTACTCAATGCATCGGCCACCACATTGGCCTTCTCCGGGTGATACAATATAATGACATCATAATATTTTAACAACTCTAACCACCTCCGCTGCCTCAAATTTAGACCTTTCTGCTTGAATAAGTACTGGAGGCTGCGATGGTCAGTAAAAATCTCACACAGCACGCCATAAAGATAATGCCTCCAAAATTTCAAAGCACATACAATCGCTGCCAACTCTAAATCATGAACAGGGTAATTCTTCTCATGGACTTTCAACTGAAAAGACACATATGCGATCACCCTGCCATCCTGCATCAACACTGCTCCAAGGCCAACTCGAGAAGCATCACAATATACCGTGAAAGAACTCGAATTTGATAGTAACACCAACACCGGTGCTGAAGTGAAGGCTGTCTTGAGCTTCTTAAAGCTCGCCTCGCACTCGTTTGACCATGTAAATGGGGCACCTTTCAGAGTCAATTTAGTCATTGGGGCTGCTATGGATGAAAACCCCTCCACAAAACGACGGTAGTAACCGGCCAAACCGAAGTAACTCCTAATCTTCGTGATTGTGGTGGGTCTACGCCAGTTCTTGACTGCCTCTATCTTCTTAGGATCAACCTGAATACCCTCAGCTGATACGATATGATCCAAAAAGGCTACTGAATCTAACCAGAACTCACATTTAGAAAACTTAGCATACAACTGATTATCCCTCAAAGTCTGGAGTGTTATACGGAGATGCTACTCATTCTCTTCCCGGCTGCGGGAGTATATAAGAATGTCATCAATGAACACGATCACAAAAGAGTCCAGATGTGGCTTGAAAACCCGATTCATTAAGTCCATAAAGGCCGTTGGAGCATTAGTCAGCCTAAAAGACATAACCAAAAATTCATAGTGTCCATACCTTGTACAAAAGGCTGTTTTAGGGATATTGGACGTCCTAATCTTCAGCTGATGGTAGCCTGACCTCAAATCAATTTTCGAAAACACTCTAGCACCCTGAAGCTGATCAAATAAGTCATCAATCCTCGGCAATGGATATTTATTCTTGATAGTAACTTTATTCAGCTGCCTGTAGTCTATGCACATTCTCATTGACCCATCTTTCTTCTTTACAAACAAAACCGGTGCACCCCAAGGCGAGACACTAGGTCTTATGAAACCCTTATCTAGCAAATCTTGTAATTGTTCTTTTAATTCTTTCAATTCTGGTGGGGCCATCTGATATGGAGGAATGGAAATGGGCTGAGTGCCCGAAGCTACATCAATACAGAAATCAATATCCCTGTCGGGCGGCATACCTGACAGGTCTGCAGCAAATACCTCAAGAAACTCACGCACAATAGGAATTGACTCTATAGAAGATACGTCGGCATCAGAATAACGAATATGAGCCAAATACGCCAAACACCCTTTCTCCACCATGCGCCGAGCCTTGGCATATGAAATTACCCGGCTGGGAGAACGACTAGGAGTCCCTTTCCATTCTAATCGAGGCAACCCCGGTAAGGCTAAGGTAATCGTCTTGGCGTGACAGTCTAAAATGGCATAGTAGGGCGACAACCAATCCATGCCCAATATAATGTCAAGTCAACCATGTCTAGAAGTAAAAGATCAACACTAGTTTCAAGACCTTTAATGACTACCATGCACGAACGATATACTCGATCTACCACAATAGCATCCCCCAGCGGTGTAGACACATAAACAGGAACACTCAAGGGATCACAAGGCACGAGGCAAAATAGGATGAAACATACGAAAAAGCAGACCCTGGATCAAACAAAATGGAAGCACCTCTATCACAAACTGAGATGATACATGTAATAACAGCGTCGGAGGATTCTGCCTCAGGCCTAGCTGGAAAAACATATAGTCGGGGTTGGGCCCCACCACCCTGAACCACACCTCTAAGAGGACCTCCACCTCTGGCAGGCTGACCTCCACCTCTAGCTATTTGTCCTCCATCTCTAACATTCTAGCCTCTACCTCTGACTACCTGACCCCTACCCCTTGCTGGCTGGGCAGGTGCAACTGCAGCTGGTGCCGGAACTATGGCATGAGAACCCTAGTACTGATGTTGACTACTCAGAAATTTCAGAGAAACTCTCCGAACATGCCCATATTCACCACACTCAAAACATCCCTCCTGATATGAGGACTGACCCTGACGAACTGGCTGACCACGATAATAACTCTGCAGATGAGGTGCTCTAATAGGAGCTGAAGGAGCATTGTAGATTGGCTGAGCAGAAGGAGGTGCATAAGAACCATGACACCCTGAAGTACCATGTGAAACCTATAGTGCTGAATGGAATGGACTGGATGAATGGCCTCTGCTAAATGAAGTCCCGCCTCCAAATGAAGCACCACTGAAAACACCGGAATGGCGAGGTCTCTTGTCTGACCCCTGACTTCCCATCCCAAGAACTGACTCAACCCTCCTAGTTATATTAGTTGCATCCTGAAGAGAAATCCCGGATCCTGTCTCCTTGGCCATCTGCAACCTAATGGGCTGAGCAAGGCCATCAATAAACCGTCTGACCCTTTCCTTCTCGGTGGGCAATATAAGCATAGCATGTCTATCCAGATCCACAAAGCGAGTCTCATACTGAGTCACAGTCATGTTACCCTGCTGGAGTATCTCAAACTGACGACGTATATCCTCTCGAGTAGTGACAGGTAAGAACTTCTCCAAAAAGAGATAGGAAAACTGATCCCAAGTCAGAGCTGGTGATCCCGCTGGCCTAGTCAACAAATAATCTCTCCGCCATTTCTTGGCAGAACTAGTCATCTGAAAAGCTGCAAAATCGACCCCATTGGTCTCCAAAATACCCATATTACGCAACACCTCTTGACAACTGTCCAGATATTCCTGAGGTTCCTCTGAAGTAGCGCCACTGAAATGGACAAGAAATAGCTTAATGAACTTGTCAAGTCTCCACAAGGCATCTGATGACATGGTTGCCCCATTAGCGGGCGGTAATGCTGCAACTGGCTGAATTACCCCAATGGGATTAGCCACTAGAGTCTGAACCTGAGGAGTAGTCTAAACTGGAGTGTGGGTAGTAGGAGTCGGGACCCCTCCTCTAGCCTTAGATACGGTTGGTGCAACAGGAAATGTGCTAGTCAGGGCTACACTATCAATAAGGCCCACTATACGAACTAAAGGATCCTGAAGAACTGGGGTAGCAATAAACCCCTCGGGAACCTGAGATGGTCCCATTGGGAAAGTCTGAGTCGGAACCCCCTCATCAATCTCAATTAGGGGTTCTGCAGTTGTGGCTGCTGCCTGAGCAATGGGCTGAGTCCAGCCCCTGCCTCGGCCTCTGCCCCTAGTAGGATCTGTTGTTGCTGTTGCATGTCCGAAATTCTGGTTAGCAAAAGATGAAGCACGTGTCCTCGCCATCTGTGAGGGAATAGAAGAATCCAAATCAGTATTTGAGGTACAAGAATTCGCACGATAGAATAGAAATAAAAATGGAGTTGTTTCCTAACTCAATAGCCTCTGAGAGATAAGTACAGACGTCTCTGTACCGATCCTTCACACTCTACTAAGCTTGATCGTGGATTGTGGGACCTAAGTAAACCTAGTGCTCTGATACCAACTTGTCACGACCCAAATTCCCAACCTTAGTGATCGTGATGGCACCTAACACCATATTTGCTAGGCAAGCCGATGTTAGAAGTCGATTAACTAATTTTCCTTAATTAATTACTTTAGCATAAATAATTTAATTTAAATGAACTTAATTAAATTAATTCCCAACAACCACAAAATAAAATAATAAAACTGACCAACTAAATAAAACGAACCACGAACTAATTATAATAACAACTCTAGGACTACCCCAGGATCTGGTGTCACAATCCACGAACTACTAAAAAATGCTACAAATAATGGCTGAAAGAAATACTGTAACTGTTCTGAATAAAATAAAATAGTGTATGTAGATATAGGAGAAGACTCTCTGATATCTGCGAACGCCGGCAGATGTACCTCGTGTCTCCAAACGAATCGGGTAGTCGTCCTGAAATTCTCTACTGCTGAATAGTACCTAGATCTGTGCAAAAAAGCACATAGTGTAGTATCAGTACAACCGACCCCATGTACTGAGTAAGTGTCGAGCCTAACCTCAGCGAAGTAGTGACGAGGCTAAGTCGGGCTTCAACAATATAATCGATAACAATAATAAATAATAAAGCCATAAAGAAGTATAAACAAAAAGATAAATGAGTACTGCAACAATATAAAATAACTCAGCTATAACCAATTCTCAAATAACTCTTCAAAGTTCCAAACTTTAACTTTGAACAAAATAGTGCTAAAATATTTTAAAGAGTAGTAAAATAGACATTTTATCTTTTCAAAGCTTTATTTTTTTTTCTTGAAAAGAACTCGGTAAAATATAAATATCCTCCCTTATCACTCCTTGTTGCGGCGTGCAACCCGCTCCCACCGGTCCTGTAACGACCCGACCGGTTGTTTTACGTTATCGGACCCTGTTCCCCTAAATGAAACTTATCATAGCGGCTTATTATGATTTATGACTTGCGGGGACGGGTGGTTCGGGATTCAGAAGTGTTTAGAGCAGTATAAGAACACTTAGGCCTCATTTGTTTGCACTTAATGAGGGCCTGAATCAGGATGAATAAGATCTTAGCCCATTAAGTGTATTTGTTTTTTCATTTTTAAAATGTCTGAATAGGTCTGATTCGGTCAGACCTTTACTTGAGTCTTAATTCCGCCTAGAGGTTGAAAATACACGCCTCTTTTTTCGGTGCTCCTTTTCTCTCTCTTGAACATCAGCTATTTCTTCTAAACCCAAAACAAATTTCTTATCCTTTTCTCTCTCGACATCAGCTATTTCTTCTAACATCCTTTTCTCTCTCGACATCATGCTATTTAGTATTTAGTATTTAAATTTTAAAATTTGATGTGATTATCAGTTAGTTTTCCAAATATTTTAATATTTATGCATCTAAATTATAACTAGTTTTGAGTTTATTGTTTAAATTTGTTGGATAAGTTTGATTAGAAGATAAATTTACGTTCAATTTTTTTTATTACATTTTGTTACTACAATTGTTGTTATTATATATAATTTTCATTTATAGTTCAAATAGTTTAACAATTGGATCTTACATAACACATTGATTTATATCTTATGNGTGCTCAGATCTGAATACCACATCTTAATATTCATACGTGCATCCAGATTCAGACGTCTTAATCTTAAAAAAAACAAACGAGGCCTTAGTTCCTTAAGGATGGACTTTTTGGCCAAGTTTGACTTCGATCAACATTTTTAGCATACGACCTCAGAATCGAGTTTCAACAGTTCCAATAGCTTCATATGATTATTTCAGACTTGGGCGTATGTTCGGAATGGGTTTCGGATGACTCGGGGGCATTTCGGCGCCCAATATCGAAATGAGAATTTCCCTAAGTTTGAAATTTGGTTTGGAACGTGTTTTTGTGTTATCAAGGTCCGAATGGAATTTCGAGACTAGGAATAGTTTTGTTATGTCATTTATGACTTGCCTGCAAAATTTGGTATCATTCCGAGTATTATAGGTCGGTTCGGCTAATTGTTATCGAATTCAAGAACTTGAAGTTCTTAAGTTATGATTCTAGGGGGTTTTGGGATATGATTTTGAGTTTTAGCGTTGTTTTTAGTGTTCCGAAGGCTCGAGCGAGTCCATACCATGATTTGGGACTTGTTGGTATATTTGGACGAGGGCTCGGGTTGGCCTAGGTGCTTCTCGAGCACCAAACGGGGCTAAAAATCAGCTGATGTAACTGCTGGTGCACCTGATCTGGTGTGACCGCAGGTGCGGTTTCCCAGCCGCAGGTGCGGGACCGCTCCTCCATTCCCGGGCATCGCAGGTGAGGCCCCAGGTGAGCTTGCCCCTTTTCGCAGGTGCGGAAGAACTTCTACAGGAGCGGAGCCGCAGGTGCGGGCTCCACTCCGCAGGTGCGAGATTGCCCCCCTTGTCCCATTTCCGCAAGTGCGAGCCTTGGCTCGCAGGTGCGAGACCGCAGGTGCGGTTCTTGAGCCGCAGGTGCAAAAACACTGTAGACAATGTGGTTCTTTTAAAATACGGGATTTAGTTCATTTTCATCATCTTCCTTCCACCATTGTCGACTTAGGGAGCTTGGGAAAGGGAAAACTCACCTATCTTCTGAAGAGGTAAGTAAATTCTACTCTAGTACTAGTTTAATACATGAATTACTAATTAAACTAGCTACTAAATTAGTGAAAATTTAGGGATTTGGGTAGTAACCTAGGAATTTCGGGAATTTAGAGAATTACACGTCAATTTGCTATGAAATCAAGTAAAAACCATGTATTAATGATCCTTAGGTTATGGGTGAGCGTTTCCTTCGTGAATTTTTGGAATCCGAGTGTGCAGGCTCGGGGCGAACTTTTGGATTTCTTCAAGAATGATTAATTTACTAAATAAGTAGGAGAATTTCCATACGTTGAGCATGAATTGATGTATTTGTATAACATTTGGCTAGTTTTGAGTCCTCGGGTGTAGAGTTCGGAATTTCGGGCGCGTTCTTGGTCTGGGAAGTAGAATCGTCATAAGGTGAGTCTCCTTTCTAACCTTATAAGAGGGAATTGTCTCCATAGGTGATCTAAATGCTATGTGTTGTTGTTTGCGGGGGCTACGTACGCACAAAGTGACGAGAGTCCGTACGTAGCGGCTGTTATTGATATGTCCGGGTAGTTAGACTCACATCATGCCTTGTATTCTTTCCTGTAATGCATTATATGTTATGAACTCATGTTATATGTAGTATCGTTTCCCCGAGATCTTATAGAATTTGGGTAATTGGAAGAAGTTGTTTATGGAAAGCAAACGGATTATTGTGTGTGCATGTGACCGCTTCGCAATTTATATTCCGCGAGCGAAGTGTGACATTCCCCCACTCTCATGTGAGCGGGTCGTACGCCACGGCGGATTGAAAGACGCGCTTATGGTTCGGGTCGTTCGACCCTCGGCAGTGCACATATATGGTTATTTTATGGCTCAAACCTGTTGTCCTTACCCCGTATGCACATGCTAGACTGTTACTGATTTCACGGACATTGATTAGACAGATATTTGGGGGGAAATGAGGTAGTAATTGTGTATTTACTTCCAGCACTTACTTGGATTCTGTGCCTTATATGTATTTGTTGTTTCATTTCCCTTACATGCCTACCGGTTTCATCATATACTGTTATGTTATACTGTTGGACCTTAGTGAGTGTCAAGTCGACCTCTCGTCACTACTTCTTCGAGATTAGACGGGATACTCACTAGGTACATATCTATTTATGCACTCATGTTACGCTTCTGTACTTAATTGTACAGTTTCTGAGGATGGTGCATCTGGTTATCAGACCGGAGCTAGATTCTGATCATAGTTGGACCTGACTTCACGGTGAGCTGCTTTCCCTGACGATCCTCGGCAGCACCCTAGAGTTTTCTTTTGCTATATTCCCGTCTATTCCTTTCAGGCAGTGGGACTATATATATTATATCTTGTATATCCTGTTAGTATGCTCGTATGACTTGTGACCCTAGTTCCTGGCACACACGTAGTAGTTATTATGGTTGATGGTCTGTATATATATAGGCTCGCGCTTCCTTATAGTTTCTTTTGATTTAAACTGGCTAATTACCCCTTTTCGGTTAATGTTTTAGGTTTTAAAACTGGTCTATGATGAAATGTTTAATCAAATAAGGTGGAACCCTTAGTAATTGAGTGTTGGCTTGCCTGACCCCTGCAGTTGGGCGCCATCACGATCTGAGTTAGGATTTCGGGTCGTGACAACATGGTATCAGAGCTCTAGGTTCACGTAGGTCTCACAAGTCACGGGTAAACCTAGTAGAGTCCTGCGGATTGATACGGAGATGTCTGTATTTATCTTCGGGAGGCTATAGGGTGTTAAGAAATCTCTCTTTATTCATATTCTATCATGCGGTCGATGGTTTACTAAAACTCGTCCTTCTATTCTCTCACAGATGGTGAGGACGCGTGCTTCTGATGTTCCTGACCCGGGAGATGCCGCTACCCCCGTCGTCAGAGGTCGTGGCAAAGGCCGGGGGAGGGCACCGGCCTGAGGTAGGGGACGAAGGCATACCAGAGCTATTCCAGTTGCACCACCACCGGAGGATCCTATTATAGAGGAGCAGGACGAGGTGCCTCCAGCAGATCCTCCTCTAGTGGATTTCATGACGGCGCCAGGCTTCCAGGAGGTCATGGGCCGTATGATGAGATTTATGGACATCATGTCCCAGGCTGGTTTATTTCCAGCAGATCCTACCACTTCTCAAGCGGGAGGGGGAGTCCAGACCCCTACTGTCCAGGCTGCAGGTCAGACAGCAGCACTACATCATACCCCGGGTACACTGCCCGTGGGTGGGGTTCAGCCTGTAGCAGCACCTGAGCCTAGACCAGCTGGGGACGGCGATCCGCAGAAGTTATTGGATAAATAGACTCGATTGCACCCTCCAGACTTCGGGGGTGAGCGAGGCGAGGATGCCCAGAACTTTATTGACCGGTGCAGGGACAGACTGCACAACATGAGGATATTGGAGTCCCATGGAGTGGACTTCACTACCTTTCAGTTGGAGGGTAGAGCTTGCAGATGGTGGCGGTCTTACATCCACAGCAGGCCAACAGATTCTCCTCCTATCACTTGGGGCCAATTCACACAGCTATTTCTAGACAGGTATATTCCACCCTCTGAGAGGGAAGAGCTGCAGTATCAGTTTGAGCAACTGTAGCAGGGACAGATGTCAGTGACAAATTATGAGGCTAGATTTTCAGAGCTGTCACGCCATGCACTCATGATACTACCTATTGATGCCGAGAGAGTGCGGAGGTTTGTGGCTGGATTGCATCCAGGTATTAGGGCCACCATGGCCCAAGAGGTGGAGATAGGTACTCCTTATCAGCTCGTGGTGGAGATTGCTCGCAGGATCGAGGGTTATCGGCCGAGGAGCAAGGGCAGTAGGATAAGAGGGCTAGATTCTTAGGAGATTTCAGAGGTGCCCCAGCTAGGGGCAGAGGTCAGTTTGGTAGTGGTCAGCCCATCAGGCCTTCACATTCAGCACCTCCACCACCTCCCCGAGCTGTTCCAGCGAGGGCTCATTTCAGCGCCATGCCAGAGCGTTCCTATCGCCCTCCAGCCATTCAGAGTTCACCCAGTGGTTATTCCAGTCATCCGAGATCCTCTAGCCCCTACTTCAGTGCCATGCTAGAGGGTTCACATCGCTCTCCGACCATTTAGGGTTCTTCTTCGGGGCAGCAGGCTATGGTACCTGGAGGTTGTTACGAGTATGGAGAGCCAGGTCATATGAGGAGGAATTGTCCCTAGTTTCGGGGCAAGGCAGTGCAGTAGAGTTATCAGCCCATGGTTCCGGCACTAGCAGTTCGGCCACTTAGAGGTGGAGGACAGGCCGGCAGGGGTCGTCCTAGAGGTGGAGGCCAGTCAGCTCCTGTTCACTCTGGTGGCGCTCAATCTTCAGGTGCTCCAGCTAGATTCTATGTTATTCTGGCCAGATCAGATGCAGTGGCCTCAGACGTCGTGATCATAGGTATTATCTCAGTATGTGGTAGAGAGGCTTCAGTATTATTTGATCCAGGATCCACCTATTCATATGTTTCAGCATTATTTTCTCATTTTCTGGATCCTCGTGAATCCTTGGGTTCCCCTATATATGTGTCCACTCTTGTGGGTGATTCTGTGGTGGTAGACCGGGTCTATCAGTCTTGTGTGATTACATTCTTTGGGCTCAAGACCAGAGCGGACCTTCTGTTGCTCGACACGGTTGATTTTGAGGTTATTCTTGGCATGTATTGGCTATATCCTTATCATGTCGTGCTAGATTGCCATGACAAGACAGTTACTCTAGCCATGCATGAGTCGCCTAGGCTGGAGTAGAGAGGTTCCTCAGTTAGTGCAGCCATCCAGGTTATCTCATTTCTGAAGGCTCGACATATGGTCGAGAAGGATTGTCTGGCCTATCTTGCTTATGTGCGGGACACCACCACCGATTCTCCGACGATTGATTCAGTGCCAGTTGTTCGAGAGTTTGCTGAGGTATTTCCTTCGGACCTTCCGGGCATGCCTCCGGATCGTGACATTGATTTCTGCATTGATGTAGCTCCAGGCACTCAGCCTATTTCCATTCCCCCATACCGCATGGCTCCGAAGAAGCTAAAGGAGTTGAAGGAGCAGCTTGAGGAGTTGTTGGCTAAGGGGTTTATCAGACCGAGTATATCGACGTGGGGTGCTCCAGTTCTATTTGTGAAGAAGAAGGATGGGTCTATTCAGATGTGCATTGATTACCTCCAGTTGAACAAAGTCACCATTAAGAACAAGTATCCTTTGTCGCGCATCGATGATTTGTTTGACCAGTTGCAGGGGGCTAAGGTATTTTCTAAGATTGATTTGAGATCAGGATATCATCAGTTGAACATTCGGGCTTCGGATGTTCCGAAGACCGCTTTTCGTACGAGATATGGCCATTATGAGTTCCTGGTGATGTCTTTTGGCTTGACTAATGCCCCAACAACATTCATGGACTTGTTGAATAGGGTGTTCATGCCATATATTGATTCCTTTGTCATTGTCTTCATAGATGACATCTTGATCTACTCACGTAGCCTAGGTGAGCACGAGCAGCATTTGAGAGTTGTGCTCCAGACTTTGCGGGAACATAAGTTATATGCTAAGTTCTCCAAGTGTAACTTCTGGTTAGATTTCGTGGCATTCTTGGGGCATGTGGTATCCGGAGAGGGTATCAAGGTTGATCCTCAGAAGATTGAGGCAATTCAGAGTTGGCCGCGTCCTACTTCAGCTATAGAGATCAGGAGCTTTTTGGGCCTAGAAGGCTATTATCGCCGATTTGTGGAGGGGTTTTCCTCGATTGCAGCTCCATTTACTAGATTGAATCAGAAGAATGCCCCGTTCCGATGGTCAGACGAGTGTGAGGCGAGCTTTTAGAAGCTCAAGGCGACATTGACTTCAGCACCAGTTTTAGTATTGCCTTCCGGTTATGGGATGTATATAGTATATTGCGACACTTCACGCATTGGCTTGGGGTGTGTGTTGATGCAGGAAGGGAGAATTATTGCTTATGCTTTGTGCCAGCTGAAGGTTCATGAGAAGAATTACCCTATGCACGATTTGGAGTTGGCGGCGATTGGTCATGCTCTTAAGATTTTGAGGCACTACTTGTATGGAGTGTCCTGTGAGGTTTATACAGACCACCACAGCTTGCAGCACTTGTTCAACCAGAGGGATCTTAATTTGAGGCAGCGCAGATGGCTTGAGCTGTTGAAGGATTACGATATCACCATTCTTTATCATCCGGGAAAGGAAAATGTGGTAGCAGATGCCTTGAGCAGGAAGGCAGAGAGTATGGGTAGCTTGGCTTACATTGCAGCAAGGGAGAGACCTCTAGCCTTGGACATTCAATCTTTGGCTAATCTCCTAGTGAGGTTAGACCTTTCATAACCTCGTCGAGTTCTTCACATGTGGTTGCTCAGTCTTCGTTATTGGGGGAGATTAAGACTCGGCAGTATGATGATCCGTGTTTGGCAGAGCTACGGGAGACAGTGAGTCAGGGTAGGGCCAAGGAGGTTACCATTGGCGAGGATGGTGTTCTGAGACTTCAGGGCCGCTTATGTGTTCCTAATGTTGATGGACTGAGGGAGAGGATTCTAAAGGAGGCACACAATTCTCGGTATTCTGTTCATCCTGGTTCTACGAAGATGTATCGTGATTTGAAGCAGCACTACTAGTGGAGGAGGATGAAGAGGGACATTGTGGAGTATGTGACTAGGTGTCTTAATTGCCAGCAGGTGAAGTATGAGCACCAGAGGCCGGGAGGCCTACTTCAGCAGATGCTCATTCCTGAGTGGAAGTGGGAGCGCATCGCCATGGATTTCGTGGTTGGGTTGCCTCGGACTTTGCGGAAGGTTGACGCGGTTTGGGTCATTGTGGATAGATTGACCAAATCGGCGCATTTCATTCCAGTGGCTACTACATATACTTCTGAGAGGCTAGCCCAGATCTACATTTGGGAGATAGTTTGATTGCATGGTGGGCCGGTGTCCATTATATCAGATCGAGGTCCTCAGTTCACCTCGCACTTCTGGAGAGCATTGCACAGTGGGTTAGGCACCCAGGTAGACCTCAGCACAACATTTCACCCTCAGACTGATGGCCAGTCAGAGTATACAGTTCAGATATTGGAGGACATGCTCAGGGCATGTGTGATTGACTTTGCAGGTCAGTGGGACCAGTTCTTACCTTTGGCCGAGTTTGCTTACAATAAAGGTTATCAGTCCAGCATCGAGATGGATCCATTTGAGGCTTTGTATGGTCGGCGATGTCGTTCTCCTATCGGGTGGTTTGAGCCTAGTGAGGCTAAGTTATATGGCACCGACCTGGTAAGGGATGCTCTGGAGAGGGTGAAGTTGATTCAGGAGAGGCTCCGCACAGCACAGTCCAGACAGAAGAGTTACGCGGATCAGAGGGCATGTGATGTGTCATTTATGGAGGGAGACAAGGTTCTGTTGAAGGTCTCGCCGATGAAGGGTATTATGAGATTCGAGAAGAAAGGAAAATTGAACCCGCGGTTCATAGGTCCTTTCGAGGTGTTGAGGCGAGTTGGGAGGTTGCTTATGAGTTAGCCTTACCTCCCAGCTTATCAGGAGTTCATCCGGTCTTTCATGTATCCATGCTCCGGAGGTACCATGCCAACTTCTCTCACGTGGTTGATTTCAGCACTATTCAGTTAGATGAGAGGTTGCGCTACGAGGAGGAGCCTGTTGATATTGTTGATAGACAGGATCCCCAGTTGAGATCCAAGAGAGTTTCGGCCGTAAAGGTCCAGTGGAGGGTCCAACCGGTCGAGGAGGCGACTTGGGAGACCGAGGAGGACATACAAAGCAGATATTCGCACTTATTCAGCACTTCAGGTATGATTCTAGACCCGTTCAAGGACGAACGTTTGTTTAAGATGTGGAGAATGTAATGACCCGACCGATCGTTTTACGTTATCGGACCCCGTTCCCCTAAATGAAACTTCCCATAGCGGCTTATTATGATTTATGACTTACGGGGACTGGTGGTTCGGGATTCAGAAGTGTTTAGAGCAGTATAGGAACACTTAGTTCCTTAAGGTTGGCCTTTTTGGCCAAATTTGACTTCGGTCAACATTTTTAGCAAACAACCTCGGAATCGAGTTCTGACAGTTCCAGTAGCTTCGTATGATGATTTCGGACTTGGGCGTATGTTCAGAATGGGTTTTGGATGACCCGGGGGCGTTTCGGCGCCCAATATCGAAATGAGAATTTCCCTAAGTTTAAAATTTGGTTTGGAACGTGTTTTTGTGTTATCGAGGTCCGAATGGAATTCCGAGTCGGGGAATAGTTCCTCTATGTCATTTATGACTTGCCTGCATAATTTGGTGTCATTCCGAGTAGTATAGGTCAGTTTGGTGCATTGTTATCGAATTCAAGAACTTGAAGTTCTTAAGTTATGATTCTAGGGGGTTTTGGGATATAATTTTGAGTTTTAGCGTTATTTTTAGTGTTCCGAAGGCTCGAGCGAGTTCGTACCATGATTTGGGACTTGTTGGTATATTTGGACGAGGGCTCGGGTGGGCCCGGTGCCTCTCGAGCACCAAATGGGGCTAAAAAAAGCTGATGTAACTGCCGGTAAACCTGGTCTGGTGTGACCGCAGGTGCGGTTGCCCAGCCGTAGGTGCGGGACCGCAGGCATCGTAGGTGCGGCCCTAGGCGAGGTTGTCCATTTTTACAGGTGAGGAAGAACTTTCGCAGGAGCGGAGCCGCAGGTGCGGGCTCCACTCCGCAGGTGCGAGATTGCCCCCCATTGTCCCATTTCCGCAGGTGGGAGACCACAGGTGCGGTCCTTGAGCCGCAGGTGCGAAAACACTGTAGATAGTGTGGTTCTTTTAAACTACGGGATTTAGTTCATTTTCATCATCTTCCTTCCACCAATGTCGACCTAGGGAGCTTGGGAAAGGGCAAATTCACCTATCTTTTGAAGAGGTAAGTAAATTCTACTCTAGTACTAGCTTAATACATGAATTACTAATTAAACTAGCTACTAAATTAGTGAAAATTTAGGGATTTGGGTAGTAACCTAGGAAATTCTGGAATTTAGAGAATTACACGTCAATTTGCTATGAAATCAAGTAAAAACCATGTATTAACGATCCTTAGGTTATGGGTGAGCGATTCCTTCGTAAATTTTTGAAATCCGAGTGTGCGGGCCTGGGGGCGAATTTTGGGATTTTTTCAAGAATGATGAATTTACTAAATAAGTAGGATAATGTCCATACTTTGAGCATGAATTGATGTATTTGTATAACATTTGGCTAGTTTCGAGTCCTCGGGTGTAGAGTTCGGAGTTTCGGGCGCGTTCTTGGTCCGGGAAGTAGAATCGTCACGAGGTGAGTCTCCTTTCTAACCTTGTAAGAGGGAATTGTCCCTATAGGTGATCTAAATGCTATGTGTTGTTGTTTGCGGGGGCTACAAACGCACAAAGTGACGAGAGTCCGTACGTAGCGGTTATTATTGATATGTCCGGGTAGTTAGACTCACATCATGCCTTGTATTCTTTCCTGTAATGCATTATATGTTATGAACTCATGTTATATGTAGTATCGTTTCCCCGAGATCTTATAGAATTTGGGTAATTGGAAGAAGTTGTTTATGTAAAGCAAATGTTGAGGATTATTGTGTGTGCATGTGACCGCTTCGTAATTTATATTCTGCGAGCAGAGTGTGACTTTCCCCCACTCTCATGGGAGCGGGTCGTACGCCACAGCGGATTGAAAGAAGCACTTATGGTTTGGGTCGTTCGACCCTCGGCAGTGCGCTGGTATGATTATGGTAAAGTTGCACTTATGGTTCGGGTCGTTCGACCTTCAGCAGTGCACATATATGGTTATTTTATGGCTCAAACATGTTGTCCTTACCCCGTATGCGCATGCTAGACTGTTACTGATTTCACGGACATTGATTTGACAGATATTTGGGAGAAAATGAGGTAGTAATTGTGTATTTACTTCCAGCACTTACTTGGATTATGTGCCTTATATGTATTTGTTGTTTATTTCCCTTACATGCCTACCGCTTTCATCATATACTGTTATGTTATACTGTTGGAACTTAGTGAGTGTCAAGTCGACCTCTCGTTACTACTTCTTCGAGATTACACGGGATACTCACTGGGTACATATTTATTTATGTACTCATGCTACGCTTCTGTACTTAATTGTACAGGTTCTGAGGCTGGTGCATCTGGTTATCAGACCGGAGCTAGATTCTGATCATAGTTGGACCTGACTTCACGGTGAGCTGCTTTCCCTGACGATCCTCGGCAGCACCCTGGAGTTTTTTTTGCTATATTCCCGTCTATTCCTTTCAGAAAGTGGGACTGTATATATTATATCTTGTGGCCCGTATGATTTGTGATCCTAGTTCCTGGCACACACGTAGTAGTTAATATGGTTGATGGTCTGTATATATATAGGCTCGCGCCTCCTTATAGTTGCTTTTGATTTAAACTTGCTAATTACCCCTTTTCGGTTAATGTTTTAGGTTTTAAAATTGGTCTATGATGAAATGTTTAATCAAATAAGGTGGAACCCTTAATAATTGAGTGTTGGCTTGCCTCTAGGCGCCATCACGACCTGAGTTAGGATTTCAGGTCGTGACAGGTCCTCCCTTTATTGCTCCTCCCGAAGATATCTCCATTATTACTTGCGGCGTGCAACTCGATCCCACTTGTCTTCCCTTATCACTCTTTGTTGCGGCGTGCAACCCGCTCCCACCAGACATATCTTATCAGTTTATTCAAAATTTCACAAATCAGGCCTAGTCTTTCACAATACTTTTGTTTCAAGAATTATAAATAATAAACTGCATTTTTCTCATGACTTCATCAATAACTTCTCAACCATGAAACCAACAAGAACATCAAAATATATATACATTTATTCCATAAAAATAATACCAAACCTCTCAGCCCTATTTATATCACGAGGGAACCAGCTCAAACAGCCAATACTCTTTCCAAAGAGTCACAACAATAACTAACAACAATTCAACAAGGCCAAATAGTCATAGAAACAATAATGAACATGTAACAGTTAAGACAATAATCAAATAAGTGGGGAACGGGAAAGGGGATCATATTTTAGCAACACTTTGGTTAGTGCATAGATAATCGTCACCACACCTATACACCACGCCCATGCAATTCACATCACAAACAAGTGGGGAGTCATATTCCCTCAAGCCAAAGTTAGACCAAACACTTACCTCAATTCCGCAGGCCACTCACTGCTCAATTATAGTTGTTCCTTTTGAATTCACCACTAACTTGCTCCAATCTAATCAAAATTAACTTGATGTCATTAACTAATGCTAATGGAACTAACTTTTTTGAAAAATATAATTTTTCCTAAGTTTTCTCAAAAAAAGTGAAAACCCGATCCCGGGCACGCTTGGTCTAAACTCGGGGTTCTGACCAAATTATGTTTACCCACGAATCCAAATATGCTATTAGTTTTGAAATCCGACCTTAATTTAATATAAAAAATCGATTTTTACAAAACTCCTTAATTCTACCCAAATTCTAGATTTTTACAATGAAAATTCTTTGTTTTTGCTTTAAAAGTGATGCAAAATAGTAAGAAATTGAAAGAACAAGGTTTGGAATTGATTACCTATGAATTGGGGATGAATATTTCTGAAGAAAACTCGTTTTTAGGGCTGGAACTTCGAAAATTTGGAGAAGAAAGGGTTCTGCCCGTTTTTAACAAGTATTTATATTAGCTGGGTCGGGCAACTGTGCGATCGCGGATAAAGAAGTGCGATCGCATAGGGTAAGGGAAAATTGTGTAGTGCGTTCGCATGGGGAGGGGTGCGATCGCACAGGGTATTGGATTTCCCTCCCCCAGGCCAAAATTTAAAGCAGTGCGATCGCGGGGATTACTGTGCGATCGCATAGCACAGTCCAGGTGGTGAAGTCGCATGCCTGCTTCTGCGGTCTCATGGTACAAATTTTGGGGCTCCTGAAGACAACACTATGCGATCGCAGTTGTACCTACGAGATCACATAGTACAAAAATCTGGACACCAGATATTGAACCCTAGTAGTTATTTTCAAGTGTAAAACACCCCGTGGCCTGTCCGAAACTCATCCGAGCCCTCGGGGCTCCAAACAAATCATGCACACAAGTCTAAAAATATCATACAGACTTGATCGTGCGATAAAATCATGAAAATAACATGTAAATCTATGAATTAAACCTCAAAACTCATCATTTTTATCAAAAACTCTTAAGTTCATAATTTCTCAACCGGATGTCCGAATCACGTCAAACGAACTCCGTTTTTCACCAAATTTCACAGTTAACCTTTAAATATTATAACAAAGTTGTACCGGGCTCCGGAACCAAAATGCGGACCCGATACCAATAATTTCTAGCATTATTTCTTTTCTTTAATTCATGAACATTTCATCAAAACAATTTCTTTCAAAAATTGATTTCTAAGGCTTGGGACCTCGGAATTCATTTCGTGCATACGCCCAAGTCCCATATTTTACTGCGGACCTCCCGGGATCGTCGGAACACGGATCCGGGTCCGTTTACTCAAAATGTTGAGCAAAGTCAACTTTTATCAAATTTGAATTAATCATTATTTCTCATATTTTCACATAAAAGCTTTCTGGTTTCACGTCCGGACTGCGCATGCAAATCGAGGTATTGAATTTTAGTCTTTTTATGGCTATTTGGTATAGAATGGAGTCTAATTTTATAAAATTACTCATTGGGTCATCACAGTTTCGACCTACCTCGTTGGGTTGCAAGCCTTGACTTTGTATGTGACGAGGCATGCGGTTATCAGATAGTTGGTGAGCTCCGTTGACTCTTTCCAGTTTCCATCAATAGCAATTCACTTTCAGACCTCCCATACTTTTAGACATATATTTTTATTATTGTTATTATTATTGTTATTATTATTATTAATTATTATTATTATTATTCTCGAGGAATAACCCATTGATTTATGTATTTAGACATCAGTTAGAGACTTATGACTTGATAGTGAATTTTAGTTACAAATACTTTTAACGTTGATTTTGTAATCAAATTTTATTATTTGGGGATCTTGTTATTAATTATTTGAATATAACAAACAATTCAGTACTTCAAATAGCCAGATCAGTGTTAACTCAACAGGTTAGTATAGATTGGGTGCCGATTACGTCCTACCCAGTTTAGGGACGTGACAAAGCATATATAATTTTATTTTTTGAACTTTGGAGTATGAAACATTCCTGTTTAAATTGGCAAAAATGAATGAAAAAAAGTGAATTATTTAAACGTATGATTGTCCTCTGTCCAGGCTTGTATTGAGCAAAATCATATTCTTAAAAAGTGAGTTATTAAGCATTGGTGGGAAAAAGAGGGAGAAAAACAACAAATAAAACTACAAAAAATAATTAAATCTATGTAAATTCCAACTACACGGAGGAAAGAAAGTTGCACCACCAGAATATAGGGTAAGGAAAATAAATGAAATATCGTAGAATAATATTACTAAAATTTATGAAAATACTGACAAAGAATGAATCAAAGAAGCATAGATATGCATGTAAAATATGTGCTCCAACTTTTGCTCCTGACAGATTTAAGCAATATATAGAATACCTTCTAGTATTTTTCAATATATCCAAAAATTCACTGAAATATGAGTTGATGGTTTGTCTCTGGAGAGGCCAAATCTCTAGAATGTTATCCATTGATCTCTAGACCTTTGTTAAGGTCATTAAGGGAGAAGATAGAGTATTAGGTATTGGTTCAAACAAATATAGTAGCTATTGCTTAGATTCTATTTTGTATATTAAATTTTTTATTAAATATGTCAAATATTTAATTGTGAATTTAGTAATTAGGATTATGTCACTTAGTGAAAAGCAACAACAAAAATGAGAATACCTTATTACCTTGTTATTGAGACACACAATTTATTTAGCACTTTTGATTTGTTTTTCAATATGAAGTAAAATTCTAAATTCTTCCTTGGGAAAAATAGTTTTGAGTGAAGACAATAGCCTATTTGGATCCCTTGTACTTGTACTTGTGTGTTCCCTGGTCCTAAAAAACTTCGATTCTTTTACTCAGATAATCTACGGTAAGGTATTGATTAATTTAGAAGCGGCATTATGAATGATGAAGAAACAAAATTTTCATAATGTCTTCTTATTTTGAATTTGAAGTAGCAAATGATAAGTCAAAATAAAAAAAATTCACATTCAAATAGACAAATGAGAAGCTATGAATATAAGTAGAATTTTTTAATCAAATTCTTATCATACGGAAGTGAGGTACAAAAAAAAATACTAGAAGAAGACTTTTATCATGAAAAATGTATCATAGATCATGTCAATACAATAGACAAAAGAAGGACAACCTGCAGCCTACTGAAAAGCGAAATGAAACACTAGCAAGTCAAAATACAAGTACTACTCATGTCAACACAATGTCAAACATGCTAGAAATGGTAATTTGCAGATGTTAAGAAATGTGTCTTATGTAGCTTTGTTACAACATGGAGGAGCCCAAACATTAACACAAAAGGTGTCTCGGATGAAAATAATGAATTCCTTCTCTCCTTTATCTGATGGAAATTTGAAGATATATGAAGCAGATAGACCTCCAAAAAGGAGGAGGAAACAATCCTTCTGTGATGACCCAAAAGGTCATCTTATGTAATTTAAGCTTTATCTGTGTTCCGAGGCTCCGAGAGCCTCCGTTAGTCTCACCTCGTTATGTGTGCGCAGCCCGGACGTGTAGCCGGGAAGCTATTATGCGAAAATGAGTTTTGATAATTAATAAATGAATATAGTTGACTTTGGTCAACATTTTTGGTAAACGAACCTGGACCCGTGATTCGACGGTCCCGGAGGGTTCGTAGGAAAATATGGGACTTGGGCATATGCTCGGAATCGAATTCCGAGGTCCCAAGCCCGAGAAATGAATTTTTAAAAGAAATTATTTTTTAAAAATAATAAAGGAATATGAAAGTGAATAATTATGTGAAAACCGTGTTACCGGGCCCGTATTAAGGTCCCGAAGCCCGGAACAGGTTTATTATATATTACTTGTCTTATTTGTAAAATTTGGTGAAAAACGGGNTATAACTTATCTGCAAAGTTTGAAGTCATTCCGAGCAGGTTAGGCCGGTTCGGCGTATTTGAAATGAATTCTTGAATTTTAAGTTCCTAAGTGTTGATTAAATAAGTTTTGGGTTTGATTTCGAGTTCCGCTGTTGTTTTTCGTGTTCTCAAACTTCGAGCGAGCCCGCTTAGTGATTTAGGACTTGTTGGTATATTTGGACGGGGGCTCGGGTAGGCCCAGGTGCCTCCCGGACCCCGCGCGAGGCCAAAAACCAGCAAAAACCACTGCTGGTGCACAGCAGCTGGTGTGACCGCAGGTGCGGTTGCCCAGCCGCAGGTGCGGGACCGCCCCTGCGGTCCCAGCCTTGCAGGAGCGACCCCAGCCCTTTTGCCCAGAGTCCGCAGGCGCGAGACTCATCCCGCAGGCGCGGTCCAAGCCCTCGCAAGCGCGGGATTTCCCGCAGGGACGACCAAATCCCCGCAGGAGCGGCCTCCGCAAGAGCGGAGCTTTATCCGCAGGAGCGGCCCCTCCTGGGTTGGCCCAAGATCGCAGGTGCGACCACTTTTCCGCACCTGCGGGACCGTAGGTGCGATTAAATTTCCGCAGGTGCAGAAATCGTCCAGTGAAATATTAAAGTCCCAAAACAGTATTATTCCGGGATTTTCATAAAAACACACTAACTCTCCCTTCTCCAAACCCCTTAGGCATCCATTGAAGCTTCCCTTCACCAATACTTCGTGGGTTAGTAAATCTTAACTTATTTCCTTCATTTCCATTAATCGTTATTGAATTCCTAAGCCTAAAACATGCAATTTAAGGTAGAAATTGGGGTAAGTGGGTAGTGTTAGGTTTTTGGGATTTTTGGGTGATTCAAACCCAATTTGGGGTCGAATCTTAAACCAAATCGTATATTCTTA
>ML291252.1:33312-89254 GCA_005239495.1 Nicotiana undulata | reverse complement strand
TGCCCGAGTCCCATATTTTCCTACGGACCCTCCGGGACCGTCGAATCACGGGTCCGGATCCGTTTGCCATAAATGTTGACCAAAGTCAACTATATTCATTCATTAATTATCAAAAACTCATTTTTCATCAACTTTTCACATAATAGCTTCCCGGATACACGCCCGGGCTGCGCACGCATAATGAGGTGAGACTAACGGAGACTCTCAGAGCCTCGGAACATAGATAAGGCTTAAACTACATAAGATGACCTTTTGGGTCATCACAAAAAGTGTTCTTCATCTTCTCACAATTCCGTACATATAAAGAATACCCAAATCGGAGTTCGTTTGACCCCTCAAATTGACCCTTGAAGGTCTCATAATCTCATGCCCCAAAATCCTATTTTTCTACTGTTTTCCATGAATTAAAGGCTGAGATTATGGTCCATAATCACCCATAAATGAGTTTTAATAATCAAATTACTTACCTCTGTGATACCCAATGATTTTCTCCTTCAAAATCCGTCCAAAAAGCTCCTTGTCCGTACACAAATGGTGAAATAAGGGTTTAAGTCGCGGAGAGTTTAATTATATATTTTTGCCCAGGTATTTCCGCGCCTGCGGCTTCGCAGGTTCGATTCCCCTTCCGCGCCTGCGATCTCTACATGTCTTCCCCGACTTCCCCACCTGCGACTCGACCTCCGCACCAGCGACCTCGCGGGTGCGACCATCCTCTCGCACCTGCGGAAACTCTCCAGCCCCGCCAAGTCTCGCACCTGCGGCTCCCTACTCGCTCCTGCGAGACCGCACCTGCGGATTCTCCACCGCATCTATGATCCCGCACCTGCGGTCAAACTTCCGCAGGTGCGGAAATCTCTGTGATTCCACACCCGCAATTTTTTGCTGCAATTTCCAACTTCCGAAGTTCCCGTTAACCATCTGAAATCAATCGCGAGCCCCTCGGGACCCCAACCAAACTTACCAACATATCCCATAACATCATTCAAACTTAGTTGCACTCTCAAAACACTAACACTAACATCAAAACACCAAATTTACTTCGGATTCAAGCCTAAGAACTTTGAAATTTCTAAAATTCACCAATGATGCCGAAACTATCCAAATCAACTCAGTTTGACCTGACATTTTTCAGATAAGTCCAAAATGACATTACGAACCTGTTCCAACTGTCGGAATTCCATTTCAACCCCGATAGCCTCTTTTCCACTGCCGACCGGAATCGCCAAAAACTAACTTTCACCAATTCAAGCCTAATTCTACACCGGACATCACAAAATTATTATGAACACACTCCTAAGTCCCAAATCACCTAACGAAGCTATCCGAGCCATAAAATTCACATTCCCAGGTAGTTTACCAATAAGTCAACCCTCAATTGATTTTTTCCCATTTTAAGGCTATTTTTAAAGGCTAATTGACTGAACTCTCACTATAACCATTCGATTTCAAGCCTATCAACTCGACTACATCAAATACAGTATAACAATCTATAACAAGTCAATAACAAGTCAATAACAATAATTATAATGCAGGTTTTACGTAACGACATACCGGGTCGGTACATAACCTCTCCAAAATATGTCATATCAAGTGGAACCAAAAAAGTATTTTAGGTTCAGAGATTTCAAAGTCAAAACAAATTTAATGGGATGAGTTAAATCCAATAGCCAAAAAGTTCTTTTCTCCAAAATTATTACTTCTCGATAATTACATCAAAGTATCCAATCATTCTTTAGAGATTCATCTATACTACAAAAACTTTCTTGAATGTGTTCAATTTGCACTTGGCACAGTTCAACTACAAGAAGAGCTTTTTATTATCTCATGAACTACAATGTTTAGTGTCAATTATTAGTCCAAAGGTGCACCTCCCCTATCTTTTTTCTTCTTCTAGCATTCATTGCATCATTAATGGGGTAATAAATTAGCGTTTCAAGAGAAATTAAGACTATTTACCCTAAAATAAGGTAACAATTAAATTTGTATGCAGATTTAAGGATATGTGCATTTATTCAACTCAAATAATTAAGAATACTAAATATACAAATTAAAAATAAAATGAATGCTCAAACCAATAGGAATATTACGGCCTAGCTCGATTCTAGATTGAACAATAGTTTTGCGTTCGATCGGACCCTTGGCTCGAACCCAAATCGGAGGAAGAACAAACAGTTAATTAAGAGCTTATGCAATTGCTAGAAAGTAGAGAAATGAATTTGTATTGCCTTGATTTGCGTGTTACGATGTGTTTATCAAAAGAAAGAACATCCCCTTTATATAGTAGGAGAGTTCATCCCTAGTACAAGTCTAAAAAAGGTAAAACTCTTCCTTTCCTATTAGTAACTAATTCGTAACCGACATCGAGCGAGATCCGCGTTGTGATATCCGGCCGGATATGAATGTCACGACCCTTTATCCGTCATGTGTAACTACTTACCGTGTTTCACGCGGGTTTAGAACTCGTTCTGGGTCGGGGAAGCATTGCTTTATCATGCCCGGTGATGAACACATCGTTCTTCTTTCATAGGTCTCGATACAAAAGATTCTCGGCCTCAATTTTAGTCTCATGCGTCCAAGCCCTTCTTGCATTTTCTTCACCGGGAAATCGGGGTATGCTCAATCCCCGATTTTACTCGTATGCAGATATTCCCCTCATTTTTTGGAGAGTAGGATTGCCGAAATGATGGGAAACGATAGATGAACCCCTGTTTCTTCCCTCGTACGTTATAACTGAGATGACGGGTAAATCAAAATGTCCTATCAGTCGTGTCGCTCTGACTTCGGACACGTGCCAGTCATCAGTTGGCCATCTTCTAATGCGAAACGTCGTGCATTGATTGCCTTTTCCCTATAAAAGCTTCAACCCTATTCACTTCTTCCACTTTCCCTATTCTAGACTTTGCCTTCGAACATTCTAGCAGCTTTTAAATTCTCTATATCTTCATACATTGTTCATTGAGCCTTCATACCTTTATCTTCATCTTCATACTTCTTCTTTGAACCTTCATACCTTCATACCATCTTCGAATCTCCATATTTTTCTTCAGACCTAGGTTTTCAAAATTATAATGGCTATAACTTCCAAGTCAGTGCCTCAACAGGCCGTTCCTTCATATTCCCATCCCGGACCGCAGATGCCGAGGTGGCTGCTCGTGAGGTGGCGCAGGACCCCCCTCCCCCCCATGAAGAGATTCGTACCCGGGGGCTGCTCTATCAGGATGACCTCAAGGTCGAGAAGGCCTCTAGTCAACAAGATCGAGGCAAGCAAGCATGGAGATACATATGCTCCGTCACTAAAGAAATCGTACCCGTAGTCCTTGCAGACTGTAAATGGGAGGGTAAGGATGTGGTTATCCCCGAGCCTAATGATGATATTATTGTGAGCATGTGATTTTTCACCTACTAAATACTCCTACAAAATTTGCTAAAATAATTTAATTTTTATTGATTTTTTGTTGAATTTCAGTGTCTATTTGTGAATTATTTGAATTGTATGATCATAGTTCATCCTTTAAAATTTATTAAAATATAAAATAATAATAAAAACATTTATTATTTGGCATAATTAGGTTTTATAGTTAGTTGCATAATTTAATCCTTTTCACTAAAAAAATATCACGACCCGAAATCCCATCGTCGGGACCGTGATGACATCTAACGTTGAACCCGCTAGACAAGCTAACGTTACCGATTATTCAAATTTGTTTATGTATTATTTAGCATTTAACAGTGATATACAAGAACAATTATAAGTCAAAGTGCGGAAGAAATAAAATCTACAACTTAAGTAAATAGTATTACAAATCCTTAATAACTACTCCCAAAATCTGGTGTCACAATTTCACGGACTGTCTATGATTGCTACAAATAAGGGTCTGAATAAACAAGGTACTACTGTCTCAGAAATACGTAAAGACAGGAAAAGAAGTATGATAGGAGGTGACGCCAAGGCCTGCGTGTTGATACCCAACTTTTCCTCAAATTATTTTCAAACTGGTATATAAGCTTTCAAAATCACTCTTTGCAATAATAAGTATTTTTTTCCTATTTTTTTCATATTTTATCTAAATTATTTCCCTATTTATTTAATATTGTATGTTTTTATAATTCATAAATTGTGCTCTAAAATAATTTCAAAATATTTTTCCAGTTTAGTATGTCATTTATAATCACTTTTTACTTATTAAAATCCAATTATTTCGTAAATTGGCCAATTGTGTCTTATTTAATTTCAATTACGATAATTTTGCAACTATAGCCCAATTGAACATTGTGTATTATTTTAGTTCGAAACTTATGCATTTTTTTACACTTAATATTATTTAATTACTGTAATTTTATCTATTTAAACTCAATTTCATTTTTTGTACAATTATTGGTCGTTTATTTAATTATTTATCTATTTTTTGGGTATTTAATATTTAGCCATTTATTATTTAAAATCTAGCCTAATTAACCCCAACCCAAAACCAATTAAATCCCCAACCCAGATCACACACAACCCAGCCAAAACCCATCAAATAACCCGACCCAGTCCCAAGCCAATCTGAGCCGTTGATCAGATCAGATCAACGACCCAGATTTTCATTACCTATATTAAACTAACCTAACCCCTCCCCCTCCGTCTCATTCCCTTCGAGACGATTCATCTCTCTATCTCTCTATCTCTCTCTACAACTCTCTAGAAGTCTCCTTGACTTTGTCTTCTCTGATGATCTCCGGTCGCCTTCTCCGGTGGATTCTCACCGAGAACTTGGATTCCCTGTCATCTCCTGGTCATCCACTCACTTCTTACCCGCTCAGTGATGCCCTGGGTTCCTAAGACGAGCCTGGAGCGGTCCACTCACCTCCTTTGAGCCTCTTTCCACTGTCCGGCCAACCTCCGGCCATTTGAGAAAGTTCACAGTCTCTCCGGCCTTAATCAAGGCCATTCATGAGGTTTGCCCTCTTTTCTGGGTTCCACGAAACCCTAAATTTCTATATATTGATCTTTCTTAAATATCTGTTCGATATTTGCAACATTATGAGGTTTATCTATGATTTTCTCCGGAAAATTTCATCTTTTAAACAATTTCAAAACTAGGGTTTCTCGTTCCTGTTCTCAAAACAGTTTTCCTTTCAATTGTTGATCTTTTATCATCTGTATTGTGTTTTAAAAAAGCATCTTGTGATTTCATGTTGCCTTGACTGTTATGTTGAAACCTTAGTTTAAGGGTTAATCTTTATTACGTGTATCCGTTTTCACTCGACTATGTGTATTCGTGTGTTCTTGTTTAATTTAGTGCCATGACCTTTTCCTACTGATTATCTCTTTGTGTTACTGCTGTTTAAATGTTTAATTATTGATTTACCTTATTGATTGTTCACCTATTGATTTTATACTGCCTTTTCCCGGGCTTGTGATGTTTTCTTGGTTACATGATTGTGTATTCCCTTTGTAATCCAGTACTTATTTTGGATTCTTTCCATACTTATGTGATGCTTTCCTTGAATAAGTGATTATGTATGACCTTTGTAATTCTGTACCAAATTTTGAGTGCTTTCCTTACTCATATGATACTTTCCTTAACTATTTTGGATTCCCTGTGATTGCAGTTGAATCCGAGATTCTTTCAGTTAATTTTCAAACTAATACCCTAATTTACTTTATAAATGTAATGTTACTTCAACTTTCCTTAATTATGTACTATGTACTTGGATTTATTTATGTATTATGTGATTTCCTTGTCTCTAATTAAGCAAAATCAGTCTTATAAATTGATTGCTTTTTCTTTTGAACTTGACTCCTTAATTAAAGGAGTCCAGTGTTTTAATTGATACTAATTGGTTGTATTTCCATAACTGTGCACCCTTTACCTATGTGACTACTCGTTTTATTAAACTATATATACACCCTGTCTTCTCTCTTTATAGACACTGAGAAAACACAGAAACACACACTCAAGACACTCTCTTGATCACACAAGCACACACAAACATCTGCACTATTTGTTATCTTTCTTACTGTATCTCTTGGGCTCTATTTGTTGCTCTCTATTCTTGCCTATTATTAGCCGGCTATAAGACAAGGCTAATAGTGCTATCACTTTGCTCTCTTCTGCTTTGCTCTCTCTTAACACTGGTATGTTCTAGTTAAGTTTACCACATCCTCAAACAATATGTTTCAATTTTGGATTCTTGTTGTTTCTTTTGTGCTTTTACTTATGGTTCTATTGCCTACCATGTAACTAGTATGTCTACTCTCTCTATGATCTCTCTTCTTCTTCTAGTCTATCAGGACTCCTGTTTCCTTCTCTATGATTCATTATGGCTTATGTGATCTTCTACTGCTTCATTCTGCATATTTTAACATCTCTTCATGTATTTTTTGCCTGGCTTCTAATGCACCTATAAAATTTAGTATTCTCAGATTTGTGTCTGTAATATATGATAAGCTCTTGGCATGCCACATACTGTGAAGATCTGTAACTTTGTTCTAATGACTGATTACTGCAAATATGCTGCTATTACTACTTGTCCCAATACCTTTCCCTCTTTGCGTTTGCTCTTCTTGAATTCTGTATACTTGCTGAGTTGTGACCATTCCACTGTTTTTCAAACTAAATTTTACAATAAGAGGTCTTTATACTATTCTTTACAGTCCTGTTATTTCAAAACTCTTTTTTTTAAACTTAACTCTTTTAACTAATCCGTCCTGCACTTCACATTATTCTTAGACCTCTAGGATCCACCCCCTCAGTGTGATCATTGCTTAGGGACCTTGAGTTCCCTCTGAACTTTGACACACTGAGGAAAGTAATTCTACACTGCACCTATCTCAACTTTGGTAATTACTGGGTGCTGGTATTGGCCAGGGCCCTCACAAGGACCTTTGGGAGCTTTGCCGCACCCAGGCTGTGTAAGGTTGTGAGGCTCAAAAGGGGTGAGGCTGAAAGGTTGGGCCTGTTTGAAGGCTCTCTATAGAATAACTTCCACTACTGGGTTTTCAAAATTCCATTCCACTGACTCCTGCTCTTTTATGCCTTCAAACTACTGGGTTTTCAAAATGCCTCATTCTACTTAAAATCATGCCATTTCGAATCGTTGTTTTGTATGTCTTTCAAGTAACTATATTTTAATACAATTTCACTACTTCCTTTGCTACAGTTCTTTGAAAACCAATAGCTATTACTCCATGTTGAGCCACCGTATTGTATTCACTTATCCTTTAATATCATTTCAAACCCCATGCTTTAATAACTTTCGTCGATGTTTACTGAATGCTTTTAATCACTGCCTATTTCTAAGTTTTACTAATGCCTTTATCTACTGTATATTTTGAAATCAATTATCAGTTTTAATTTTAGTTTTCTAACCCAGACTCCTACTATTTTATTAAACTTCCTATTTTTTGAACTCTTGTCTCGAGACTTTAATCGTGTTTGAGACGTGCCATTTACATGTCTATGTGTGGAGGGATCTGTGAGCCTTTCTTTGCCTTTATATGTTCCCCCATATGTGCAGTTCTGCTTGTTTTTGTATGTCGCTTAGTATTTTGACCTTTAAACCTAAGGGTTCAGCCTAGTTCCTGCCTTGTAGGATTAGTAGTCCTAAAACACCCTCCAGGACTTATAGGATGGGACGGGTAATGTCACGCAATAAGCATTCGTGACCCACACACACATTTTTTAATAACCTTTACGGGGTGGGGGTAGAATACGGATATGATGACACTAATACCACGTGTAGCCGCCTCTTCGAGGTGTGACATACCGGGTATTGCATTGAAGTTATCCGTATTACTTTAAACCTAGGATAATTCTTTTCAAATGTTTATGTTCTTCCAAAACCTTTAAAGATTTTCATACTTTTTTTAAATCCCCTCTTATGTGAACCTTATTTGCTACTTGCTCACCATCCAAATTCACAAAACTTATTGGCTGGGAACCACAGTTGTGGATCTTGAGGGATGCCTAATACCTTCCCCTTGGGATAATTTCAAGCCCTTACCCAATCTCTGGTAAAGCGAACTAGTTCATGAGTTATCAATTCTAGGTGCCCTAACGCACCATAAAATTCGTTAGGTGGAGACTCTTCCTTAAACCTCTTCCTTTAAGGAGTTGTCCAGAATGTCATAAACCCGATCTCTCCGTACCTAACCCGTGCGATAGAAAAGGGGGCGCGAAAGCATGGCGATCCTGCTGGGGATCTTCCCTAGGCTTATACCATTACAATTTGCTTTGTAAATTTGAACCTTTAATTTGCATTTAAATGCTTATGCCTTTTCCTATTCTCCGTTACATGACGTTAATTGTTTACCTTTACAGGTATTTATTTCACCTGAACGTAACTGACATATCTTCATGTCTTCTTTGTAACTTCTTTCCATTATAACTGTTGCATTTCCTTTCTTTACTGTTTTTCTCAACGTGAAAATACATGCTTATCTGTTTTAATGCTTACTACTACATATCATGCTCCGCATTCATATTCCACTTGTGCCTAACAAATCCTATAGCAACGCTTACAATGAGTGGTTGCGCTACTCCAATATTACTACCCCCTAAATTCGGAAAGGAATATTTGTGGTAAAACTAGTCAATCAGCGGTGCAGTCGACAGTTCCGTGCCTTACCCCTTGAGTTGTCCGCTCAAGGGTACCAGTCTAAAACCCCAACAGAAACCTTACTCTATTGTATGTTGCATGCATCATGGTCAAACCTAGCCAGGCTAACGTGTTTTCTGCACAATAGATTTTAAGATAGCCTTGTCCAAAGTCCATTGGGTTTCCCTGGAACCCGAAAGGACGCCTTCACGTTCTGTGCATTTATTTGGAGAACTTAAATGCTCATTTCTAATTATTGATATTAAATAGTCGAGTCCGGTGGGGGTAAGGGCCTAACCTATTTATTTTGCAGAGATGAGGCACGAGGTCCCCAAATTCGGCATAGTCACCAACATCCACCCAAAACTTCTGGATTGGTGGGAAGAGTTGCATTCAAGCGACAAAACAGCAGTCAGAAAACACCTGGGCAACTTGCCATCTCTTTTGGACATTCAACCTAATAACATGATGATAGAGGTGGCCACCTTATTCTAGGATTGTGATCGGTCGGGTTTTCGATTTGGGAAAAATGAGATGACACCGCTGTTGGAGGAGATATGGGGTTTAGCTGGTTTGCCTTGGGAGTCTCGAGGGTTATTGATGCCTGAAAACCGAACAGGCCGGGGTTTTCTCAAAATGATGGGACTCAAGAAGAATCCGAATTTAGTCTTCTTGGAAGACTCGTACATCCCTTTTGACTATTTGTACGAGAGGTATGGCCGTAGTCAGTCTTGCCGCACATATCAGGAAGAGTTCGCCCTCACCTCTCTAGGACACATTCACCGCCGGGTATTCGTCTTCATATTCTGCTTTTTGGGATTGATGGTCTTCCCGACAAATAAGGGGAGAATCCACACTAGATTGACTATGGTTACCAAGACTCTGATGGAAGGGATCGACGGACAAGATTNATTTAGTCTGCTTGGAAGACTCGTACATCCCTTTTGACTATTTGTACGAGAGGTATGGCCGTAGTCAGTCTTGCCGCACATATCAGGAAGAGTTCGCCCTCACCTCTCTAGGACACATTCACCGCCGGGTATTCGTCTTCATATTCTGCTTTTTGGGATTGATGGTCTTCCCGACAAATAAGGGGAGAATCCACACTAGATTGACTATGGTTACCAAGACTCTGATGGAAGGGATCGACGGACAAGATTTCAGCATGGTACCCATGATTTTTGCTGACATATACCGATCTTTGGAGAACTGTCAATGAGGAGCAAAACATTTTGAGGGTTGCAACCTGCTACTTCAGCTTTGGCTCACCGAGCATTTACAAAGGGGTGACTACCGTCAAGTCATATATAGGAGAATTTGGGATGATCATATTTCTTTCCATCATCCAAAGCGTATGAACTACATCCCCGACATGTTTGCACAGCCAGAGAATGCCAAGGGATGGGTTGAGTTATTGAGAGATCTGACCGAGGATCAAATCCAATGGATGTTCGAGTGGTTCCCGACCGATGAATTCATCATTCAGACTAGAGACACCCCGTTCCTGATATTGATTGGTCTTAGAGGGACATACCCTTACGTCCCGATTCGCGTCATGTGGCAGGCGGGGAGGAAACAAGTTATTCCAAGGGTCGAGAAAATGAGTCATCTCAGGGCAAACTTCCAAGATGACGATAGCCCTCACAAATGTCAAGCTCAACAATTGTGGCACTACAGGATCCGGTTGGAGAATGATACTATCGAGCCTGACAGGTTTCACGCTGGTTGCTCTCCTTACTATCTTGGATGGTTGGAAGATAACTGGGGAGGAAATATTGAGCAAAGTTTCGCTCAAGGACATAGGGTCATAGATGAGAAAGTCGAGGCAACAACTAGGTTCAACCAACTGCGCAGAAGGCTCTGTGACTGTGAAGAAGATCATCACAAAATCCACATAGCCAACAAAAGGCTGATCGAGGAATGGAAGGACATGGCTATCACTTCCGCCCAGAGGCTAGCACACTTGGAACAAGGCATCGTTGACTTGGAGGAAAAGTTCCTTAGGAGGATCGATACTTGTCAAAAGATCGAGGGAACTGAAGTAGGAATTTTAGCCAGGACCTACTTGTTGTTGGGACTCCGCGAGATGGGAATGTTGATCAAAGCAAGTAGAGGTGCCAAGTCTGGGGAAGGTCCTTCTGAGACCAAATAGATAGGATTTGTCTTTACTTTGCTTTTGATGTAATAAGGCCATTGGCCATTAATGACATTTTGCATTTTTCATATTTTTAGAGTCAAGTTGGATTTGTCTATTTTATCATCAATAAAATGAGGCATTTAGTATTTAAGTTCTCCAAATTAATTTGTCGCTAGGCCTACCTCGGGCATAAAGAGGTTCCCCAACTTAGGATGCGTTTTACATTTTCGCATTACGTGTTTAAATTACCGCAATATTCTTTATATCTTCACTAACTTCACTGCCTTTTTGTTAGTTGTTCCTCTTCCCCAAAGGTTAGTTCGTGCACTCTGGCATCAACAACTTATTGCACCAGATCAAAGGGCCCTCCTCCTACTCCACCTCCAAGTCCTCCCAAAGGGAAAAGCAAGGGTAAAACTAAGATGGCAGATGCAAGCGGTACTAGAAAAGAGAACAGGGATGAAGAGGTTGAGATCACTGATGGTCAGGGCATTCAGGTTCTGCACGAGGGTATGTCTCCACTAGAGAAGAAGCTGCTAAAGTTTCAAGAGGAACTTGACCAAGTCAAGAATTTGGCCCACTTATCATTCTCCCTCAACGTTCCAGACGTTCATTTCCCAAATACTCTGAACCCCACTTTACCCCAAAACGTCCCAAAACAAACCAATCACCCCAAAGATCCCGTTCCACCAGCACCACGCAACACATGTCACTACAACACTCCACCTCCCCAAGATCAGATGAGAGACCACATCCAGGCTTATGACAACCCCATTTATTTGGAAACCGTAGCTTATTCCACACCACATACCTATGAGTCTGACGAGAAGGACAAGCTCATAAGGAATCTGGCCGAGGAACTCAAGAAATTGACCAACCGAGTTCAGGGCGTCGAAGGAGTTAAAGGGGTTGAGGGATTGAATATGAGGATCTTTGTATACAACCCGGTGTTGAACTTCCCGAGGGGTAAAAACCTCCTAAGTTCGAGATGTTTGATGGTACTGGTGGTCCAAGAGTCCATCTGAGGACTTACTGCGACAAATTGGTCGGCGTGGGAAAAGATGAAAGGATCCGCATGAAACTCTTCATGAGGAGTTTGAAAGGTGATGCATTATCCTGGTACATCAATCAGGATCCAATGAAATGGATCAATTGGGTGAATATGGCCGCGGACTTCATGGATAGATTCAGATTCAATACGGAGAATGCACCAGATGTGTTTTACATCCAGAACATGAAGAAGAAACCAACTGAGACTTTTCGCGAGTATGCTACTCGTTGGAGGTCAGAGGCTGCTAAGGTCAGGCCAGCCTTGGAAGAAGAGCAAATGAAGAAATTCTTCGTGCGCGCTCAGGATCCTCAGTACTATAAGCGGCTGATGATGGTCGAAGGGCACAAGTTTTCTGATATCATCAAGTTGGGAGAGCGAATGGAGGAAGGCATCAAAAGCGGTATGGTTACTAACTTTGAAGTTTTACAAGCTACCAACAAAGCTCTGCAATCCGCTGGTGTGTCCAAGAAAAGGGATGTAGGAGCCGTGATGGTGGCACAGAAAGCCAAGTCCCCTCCCAAATATCAAGTATACCCCGCACCTTCCTTCACTTACCAACCAACTCCAAGTTACCAAGCACCTTCACCTCAATACCAGACAGCCTCACCCGCCTACCAAACTCCACCATCCACAAATCAGCCTACCTGGCCCAGATACTCACAACCAGCTCCCGTCTATAATGCCTACAACTCCCAACCTTCTCACTATCAATCACCCCCTAATCGCCAAAACTTCCCGAGACCTCGCCCAAATTTCGACCGTCGTCCACCAAAACAGTATACTGCCATAGCTGAACCCATTGACCAATTATATGAAAAGCTTAAAACCGCCGGTTATGTCACACCTATCCCCGCTGTCATCCCCGAGAACCCATCTCAGTAGGTCAACCCAAACAAAACCTGTGCTTACCACTCCGGCATGAAAGGACACACCATCGAGGAATGTCGTTCCTTGAAAGACAAGATACAAACCCTCATAGATAACAAGATCATTGTAGCCAAGGACCTTGCTCCTAATGTTTGCAATAATCCGCTGCCTGACCATAAAGGCGGTGTCCACATGATTGAGGTTGAAGATGATTGGGATCCTGAGGGACCAATTGGGCTAATTGCCGAGGGTGATCCGAAGAAGCCTGCAATTACTCTTAATCCGATCGTGGTCCAGATGCAGCCGTCTGAGGAAATTGAGGTAAACATGTCCATTCCACTTGAGTTTGAATCAAGGCCAGCCGCCGAGGGAAAAGCCCCAGGGCCGATCGAAGTCGAGTTTGTGCGGCCGCTCGAAGTTGCAATCCGACCATCTATAACATATACTCCGGCAGGAATAAGAATGACCACACCTATTCTAGTGGCAATGTCGACAACGACACCCTTTTACTCAGACGCCATTCTGTGGGACTATACCGCTGAAGCAAGGAGGAAAGGTAAAGGCAAGTCTGAAGAAGCCATCGCCGCACAGAGTATGACAAGAACTAGCAGAGTTTATACCCCTGAGCATTTGGCCGCGTCTAGCAAGCAAGCCAACAACCGCCCCCCCTATCATTGAAACAGGTTCCAAAGATCAGTGGAGAAAGATACAAGCCAAGGAATACTCAGTCCTCGACCAGTTGAACAAAACGCAAGCTCAGATATCCATCCACTCCCTGTTACAAACCTCTAAAACTCACATGAGTGCTTTGCTAAGGGTGCTGAGTGAAGCATACGTGCCAGACAATATCACTAGTGGGGAAATGGCTAATATGATGGGCCAGATACTGGAAAGTCACAAGATCCCTTTCCACGAAGATGAGCTACCTCCTGAGGGTCTAGGGCATAATAGAGCACTACACCTCACCGTAAAATGTGAGGATCATTTCATCACAAGGATCCTAATTGACGGGGGTTCCAGTTTCAACATCTGTCCGCTGGTCTCACTCAAGAGATTGGGCAAGAGTCTACAATAGATAAAGGAAGGAGAGATCAATGTAAAGGCGTCCGACGGTTTGCAAAGGTCCACCAAGGGAGAAATTACCTTATGCTTACAGATGGGACCAACTTGGTTCGATGTAGATTTCCAAGTGATAGATGTGCCTGCATCCTATAACTTACTATTGGGACGACCTTGGATCCACGCGGCTGGGGCTGTGGCATCCACCCTACATCAAGCTGTGAAGTTTGAATGGAACCATCAAGAGGTAATCATTCATGGCGACGGTAGCAACCATATCTACGGTCGGTAGACCTTTTCGGTCATCGATGGAAGGAGGAAGTTGGGCCGAGAAGTCTATCATAACATAGATCGTGTTAACGCGATTGACAAAGACAAGTGGTGGGGCAGTTAGACCGAAAGCATATTGAACTGGCAAAGGTACGAGCCGGGTAAAGGGCTCGATAAGCATCTTCAAGGAATAACAAAGCCCATAACACTCATGAAGCACGATACTACTTTTGGGCTAGGGTACGAATACACTTGGAAGGAGTTCAAAGACTAGTCGCCACCATGGCGCGGCCCCTACTACCCATTGGAGCAGCCAATACCCCGCATAGAGCAGACTTTCCAGCCAGCTGACATCATATATGGTACAGACGAAGAAGAAGCGCTAGCGGCGATAAGGGATTTATTTCTGGATGATGAGGATATGGACTGCTGTCTCATTTTTGAAGAGGAGGGGGAGGAAGGCCCTTCCATACAAGTCGTGAGCAAGGGATCACATCTAAACAATTGGTCCGTCAGGATAACCAAAGCCCGTCGAGCCTCGGGATAGCAAGGCTAACAAAACAAGCATTATTTACAGTTTATTTATTTAAAGAATTTCCTTCCTTTTCACATTTTTAATTTCTGCAAGAAAGAGCTTTTATGTTCAAACAATTACTCAATTTATCAGAGCATTCCCAATTTCTTTATAAATCTTACATTTACTTATATTTATTTGTTACTGTTTCCTCCCCATTACTTTATTTTATACAGCATCACTATTACTTATCTTGATGAACCGACGACTGTGACATGCAACGAGGCAATGCAACAAATGGATTCCGAGTTAGAAGAGGATGATATACCTGAGGATATTATTAAAGAAGTCGAGAACTTTGAGAATAGACCTAAGTCTAACTTGGACGAGACTGAGGTCGTCAACCTTGGAAACGCAGAGAACGTCAAAGAAACACGCATCAACATTCATTTTTCACCGTCAGAAAAAGAGGAATATACGGAATTTTTAAGGGAATATGAGGACATATTCACGTGGTCATATGATGACATGACTGGCCTCAGTACATCTATTGTGGCCCACAAGCTGCCAACCAATCCAACATGGGCCATAACAATAGAAATCCGCCCGAGTCCCATATTTTCGTGTGCTATAGCCCACGCCTCCGCCAGTGAAACAAAAGCTCAGGAAGTTAAAACCAGACATGAGCTTGAAAATCAAAGAAGAGGTCACCAAGCAAATCAATGCTAGGGTTCTCCGAATGGTCGAATATCCTACATGGTTAGACAACATTGTTCCTGTACCAAAGAAAGATGGGAAGATCAGAGTCTGCATCGACTACCGGGATCTCAACCGGGCCAGTCCGAAAGACGACTTCCCCCTGCCGAACATACACATCATTGACAACTGTGCCAAGCATAAGCTGCAGTCCTTTGTAGATTGTTTTGCTGGTTACCATCAGATTTGGATGGACGAGGAAGATGCTGAGAAAACGACATTCATTACGCCGTGGGGAGTGTATTGCTACAAAATGATGCCATTCGGTCTGAAGAACGCAGGGGCCACTTACATGAGAGCCACAACTACTATATTCCATGATATGATTCACAAGGAGATCGAGGTAAATGTGGACGACGTCATCATCAAATCAAAGAAAGTTGCTGATCACATGGAAGATTTGAGAAAGTTCTTCAACAGGTTAAGAAAATACAATCTGAAACTGAACCCCGCGAAGTGTGCGTTCGGGGTTCCTGCTGGAAAATTACTGGGTTTCATTGTAAGCCGCCGGGGAATAGAATTGGATCCATCCAAAGTCAAATCCATTCAGGAATTACCACCACCGAAGAACAAGAAGGATGTTATGAGATTTCAGGGAAGGCTCAATTATATCAACCGGTTCATAGCCCAGTCTACCGTCATTTGTGAACCAATCTTCAAAATACTAAGAAAGGATGCTGCCACCAAATGGACTGAGGATTGTCAAAAAGCCTTCGACAGAATCAAAGAGTACCTCTCAACACCACCAGTCTTGGTACCCCTAGAGCTGGGTAAACCCCAATTACTCTACCTGGCAGTATTAGATGGAGCTTTCGGTTGCGTTCTTGGGCAACATGACAAAACAAGAAGGAAGGAGCAAGCAATTTACTACCTCAGCAAGAGGTTCACTCCGTATGAGGCCGGGTATTCTCTATTAGAGCGCACGTGTTGTGCTTTGACTTGGGTCGCACAAAAGCTGAGGCATTATTTCTGTGCCTACACAACGTATCTCATATCAAGGATGGATCCGCTCAAGTACATCTTTCAGAAACCTATGCCCACTGGCTAGCTGGCTAAATGGAAGATCCTGTTAAGTGAGTTTGACATCATTTACGTAACTCAGAAGGCAGTCAAGGTACAAGCATTAGCCGATCATCTTGCTGAGAATCCTGTGGACGGAGAATACGAACCCTTGAAAACGTATTTCCCCGATGAGGAAGTATCATTCGTAGGAGAGGACATTGCAGAATCCTACGAAGGTTGGAGAATGTTCTTTGATGGGCCCGCAAACTTCAAGGGCGTGGGTATTAGAGCAGTCCTAATTCAGAAATTGGTCAGCACTACCCGGTATCCGCCAAACTCAGGTTCCCCTGCACCAACAATATGGATGAATATGAGGCCTGCATCTTAGGGCTCAACATGGCCATCGACATGAACGTCCAGGAGTTGTTAGTGATTGGTGACTCAGACTTACTGGTACACCAGGTACAAGGATAATGGGCAACCAAGAATTCCAAGATACTTCCATATCTACATCATGTTCAGGAGTTGAGAAAGAGGTTCACAAAGATAGAGTTTCGGCATGTCCCCAAAATCCAGAATGAGTTCGCTGACGCACTGGCCACCTTGTCATCTATGATCCAGCATCCAGATAAGAATTTCATTGATCCTATCCAGGTGGGGATTCACAATCAGCCGGCCTACTGTGCCCACGTTGAAGAAGAAGCAGATGGAAAGCCTTGGTTTCATGACATTAAGGAGTACTTGGCAGAGGGAGAGTACCCAGAACTTGCAGACGCCACTCAAAAGCGCACTCTTCAAAGGTTATCAAAAAACTTCTTTCACAGCGGAGGAATCCTATATAGGAGGTCTCCCGATCGGGGTTTATTAAGATATGTCGAGGCAAAGGAAGCGACGAAGCTATTGGAGGAAATACATGCTGGTACATNAATCGAGCCTGCAGCCTCCAATGGACACAGGTTCATTCTGGTTGCCATTGACTATTTCACCAAATGGGTCGAAGCTGCATCTTACAAAGCAGTTACTAAGAAAGTCGTAGACGATTTTGTCCGCGATCGCATTGTTTGCCGGTTTGGAGTCCCAAAGTCAATCATCACCGATAATGGTTCCAACCTCAACAGTGATTTGATGAGAGTAATGTGTGAAACTTTCAAGATCAAGCACAAGAATTCTACAACATACAGACCTCAAATGAATGGAGTCGTTGAGGCTGCCAACAAGAACATCAAGAAGATACTGAGGAAAATGATAGAGAAGCACAAGAAGTGGCATGAGAAATTATCATTTTCTCTGTTGGGATATCGCACCAGGGTTCGCACATCAACTGGGGAAACTCCTTACATGTTGGTATACGGTACGGAAGCCGTCATTCCTGCTGAAGTTGAAATTCCATCTTTAAGAATTATACAAGAAGCCAAGCTCAGCGATGCTGAATGGGTAAGAGGCCGCTATGAACAATTGGCCCTCATAGACGGAAAAAGAATGAATGCGGTTTTTCATGGTCAGCTATACCAGAGTAGAATGGCTAGAGCCTTCAACAATAAAGTCAAACCAAGACGATTCACACCGGGGCAACTAGTGTTAAAGAAAATCTTTCCTCATCAAGATGAAGCGAAAGGGAAATTCTCTCCCAATTGGCAAGGCCCGTACATGGTTCACCGAGTGATAACAGGAGGAGCACTCATACTGGCAGAAATGGATGGAGAAATTTGGCCTAAACCAATCAATTCAGACGCAGTCAAGCGCTACTATGTGTAATCATTGTGCTTCTATAAAATGCTGTAAATTGAACTACGCCTGACCTGATTCCCGTTTAAGAGGATATACGTAGGAAGCCCTATGGGTTCGGTCACATTTTAATAAAAATTTTATTTTCCCCACGAATGAAAACTGGGGCAGAATTTTGAGGAGGGCCCTCAGAATTCCGAAGCAAGTCCAGCCAAGCACCGCACCAGTAACAGCCAAAAGCCTTCACCCATCAAACTGGGGCAAATTTTGTGGAGGACCCTCCAATCTCCGCAGCAAGAGAGGTTGCAATGTCTTGAACCGCGTCATGGTCGTCGGTTCATCCAAAGAAAACTATTTTTTCCTATATGTTATATCATATTTTATAAAACCATGCATATTTATTTCTCAAAAATAGCTTGCTTTAGCAACGCTACCCCTGTGGTACAAACAAAGTCATCATCATCAAGCAGATAGGTCGATTCGAGCCAGCAGGGATACGAACTAACCCTTCCCTCTACAGAACTCATGATTTTTCTTTGGATGCATGCACAAATACGGTGAAAGCCCAAGACATCCCATTATCCCCACAAGACGCATGCTTCTCAAGGATACGCTCTCGAACTCATCGCACATGCTAACTTACTACTATCATCATTGCAAACGATACTTCATTCACAACAGTCGTATCATCACACTTTATCATCAGCTAAGAACTCTTACTATCCCTTTATTGTCTGCATTGCATGAGGCTACCTTTCTGCCTTTCATGACTAAGCTCTGTCTCCATCTGCATGAGGTTAAGCTCTACCTCAACCTACATTCGCATTTGCATAAGGCTACTTTTCTTCCTTGCGAGACTAAGCTCTGTCTCTATCTTGCATGAGGTTAAGCTCTACCTCCATTTGCATTCGCATCTTTTCATGAGGCTACCTTTATGCCTCTCGAGACTAAGCTCTGTCTCCATCTTGCATGAGGTGAAGCTCTACCTCCATTTGCATTCGCATATTTGCATGAGGCTACCTTTCTGCCTCTCGAGACTAAGCTCTGTCTCCATGTGCATGAGGTTAAGCTCTACCTCCATCTGCATTCACATCTGCATAAGGCTACCTTTCTGCCTTCCGAGACTAAGCATATTCTCTCTGCATTTTTCTCACATTGCATAAGGCTAACTTTCTGCCTTCCGAGACTAAGCACTGTCTCTCTCTGCATTCGCATTTGCGTAAGGCTACCTTTCTACCTTCGAGGTTAAGCTCTACCTCCATCTGCATTTACTTCTTGCATAAGGCTATTATTCCGCCGTCCGAGGTTCTACGCTACCTCTCTCCGCATCTTATTGCACTACACTAAGCTCCTTTCTACCTTTTCAAAGCAGTCACCTTTCGCTACCTTATTTATTTACGCCTTCTTTCGGGCTAAGCTCTGCCCTCTTTCTTTTCGCAAATCGCAAGACTAAACTCTGTCTTGCTAACATCATACTACTGCATTCTTCATGGGCTGAAATATCACCAACTTGTCCAAAGGCGTCATCGTTCAGAGGCACCATCTCCATGGCCTGAGAACATCATTTTATAGCCTGCATATCTCTTCTTCAACTTGCATATCATTATTCAAAGGCATCATCGTTCGGAGGCGCCATCCTCATGGCCTGAGAACATCATTTCATAGCCTGCGAATCCCGCGCTAAACGATTCATGGCCCAGGACATCATGGTCTAAGGACATCATCTTAATGATCCAAAGACGACATTCATAGTCCAATGGGAACTCGCATCATGCTTACATTATGCACAATATATGCTCGTTATTTATTTGCAGGTAATCCGGACGAAACAACCAACTAGGAAGGAGCGGACCGCTCCAGTTCTCCGATACAACCCCGTAAGACCTTCCAACTTTACCTTACCTCGCACCTTGCGTCCGTTCTTATGAAACATCACCGGTATATTTCGCCAATGATTCCGGAACTACATATGGCCTGATTCCTGTAAAACCAGGGGGTATGTAGGCAGCTCAGAAACCAGGGTGCGGCCAAATTCTATCCCACAGTTTCATCTCGTTCAAAATTGGCCATGATATCTTTACCCGATAACTCTTTCATCCTTCCAGGGTAAAGAGGGGCAGCTGTTGATACCCAATTTTTCCTCAAATTATTTTCAAACTGGTATATAAGCTTTCAAAATCACTCTTTGCAATAATGAGTATTTGTTTCCTAATTTTTTCATATTTTATCTAAATTATTTCCCTATTTATTTAATATTGTATATTTTTATAATTCATAAATTATGCTCTAAAATAATTTCAAAATATTTTCTAGTTCAGTATGTCATTTATAATCACTTTTTACTTATTAAAATCCAATTATTTCGTAAATTGGCCAATTGTGTCTTATTTAATTTTAATTACGATAATTTTGCAACTATAGCCCAATTGAACATTGTGTATTCTTTTAATTCGAAACTTATGCATTTTTTAAACTTAATATTATTTAATTACTGTAATTTTATATATTTAAACTCAATTTCATTTTTTTGTACAATTATTGGTTGTTTATTTAATTATTTATCTATTTTTTGGGTAGTTAATATTTAGCCATTTATTATTTAAAATCTAGCCTAATTAACCCCAACCCAAACCCAATTAAATCCCCAACCCAGATCACAAACAACCCAGCCCAAAACCCATCAAATAACCCGACCCAGTCCCAAGCCAATCTGAGCCGTTGATCAGATCAGATCAACGACCCAGATTTTTATTACCTAAATTAAACTAACCTAACCCCTGACCTTCCGTCTCATTCCCTTAGAGACGGTTCATCTCTCTATCTCTCTATCTCTCTCTACAACTCTCTAGAAGTCTCCTTGACTTCGTCTTCTCCGATGATTTCCGCTCGCCTTCTCCGTTGGATTTTCACTGGGAACTTGGATTCCCTGTCATCTCCTGGTCATCCACTCACTTCTTACCCGCTCAGTGATGCCCTGGGTTCCTCAGACGAGCCTGGAGCGGTCCCCTCACCTCCTTTGAGCCTCTTGCCACTGTCCGGCCAATCCCCGGCCATTTGAGTAAGTTCACAGTCTCTCCGGCCTTAATCAAGGCCATTCATGAGGTTTTCCCTATTTTCTAGGTTCCACGAAACCCTAATTTTCTATATCTTGATCTTTCTTAAAGATATGTTCTATATTTGCAACATTATGAGGTTTATCTATGATTTTCTCCGGAAAATTTCATCTTTTAAACAATTTCAAAACTAGGGTTTCTCGACCCTGTTCTCAAAATAGTTTTCCTTTCAATTGTTGATCTTTTATCATCTCTACTGTGTTTTAAACAAGCATCTTGTGATTTCATGTTGCCTTGACTGTTATGTTGAAACCCTAGTTTTGGGGTTAATCTTTATTACGTGTATCCGTTTTCACTCGACTATGTGTATTCGTGTGTTCTTGTTTAATTCAGCGCCATGACCTTTTCATGCTGATTATCTCTTTGTATTACTGCTGTTTAAATGTTTAATTATTGATTTACCTTATTGATTGTTCACCTATTGATTTTATACTGTCTTTTCCCGGGCTTGTGATGTTTCCTTGGTTACATGATTGTGTATTCCCTTTGTAATCCTGTACTAATTTTGGATTCTTTCCATACTTATGTGATGCTTTCCTTGAATAAGTGATTCTGTATGACCTTTGTAATTCTGTACCAAATTTTGAGTGCTTTCCTTACTTATATGATACTTTCCTTAACTATTTTTGATTCCCTGTGATTGCAGTTGAATCCGAGATTCTTTCATTTGATTTTCAAACTAATACCCTAATTTACTTTATAAATGTAATGTTACTTCAACTTTCCTTAATTATGTACTATGTACTTGGCTTTATTTATGTATTGTGTGATTTCCTTGTCTCTAATTAAGCAATATCAGTCTTATAAATTGATTACTTTTCCTTTTGAACTTGACTCCTTAATTAAAGGAGTCCAATGTTTTAATTGATACTAATTGGTTGTATTTCCATGACTGTGCACCCTTTACCTATGTGACTACTCTTTTTATTAAACTATATATACACCTTGTCTTCTCTCTTTATAGACACTGAGAAAACACAGAAACACACACTCAAGACACTCTCTTGATCACACAAGCACACACAGACATCTGCACTATTTGTGCTCTTTCTTACTGTATCTCTTTGGCTCTATTTATTGCTCTCTATTCTTGCCTATTATTATTCGGCTGTAAGCCAAGGCTAATAGTGCTATCACTTTGCTCTCTTCTGCTTTTCTCTCTCTTAACACTGGTATGTTCTAGTTAAGTTTAGCACATCCTCAAACAATATGTTTCAATTTTGGTTAAGATTCTTGTTGTTTCTTTTGTGCTTTTACTTATGGTTCTATTTCCTACCATGTAACTAGTATGTCTACTCTCTCTATGACCTCTCTTCTTCTTCTAGTCTATCAGGACTCCTGTTTCCTTCTCTATGATTCATTATGGCTTATGTGATCTTCTACTACTTCATTCTGCATATTTTAACATCTCTTCATGTATTTTTTGCCTGGCTTCTAATGCACCTATAATATTTAGTATTCTCAGATTTGTGTCCGTAATATATGATAAGCTCTTGGCATGCCACATTCTGTGAAGATCTGTAACTTTGTTCTAATGACTGATTACTGCAAATATGCTGCTATTACTACTTGTCCCAATACCTTTCCCTCTTTGCGTTTGCTCTTCTTGAATTCTGTATACTTGCTGAGTTGTGACCATTCCATTGTTTCCTTTTCAAACTAAATTTTACAATAAGAGGTCTTTATACTATTCTTTACAGTCCTGTTATTTCAAAACTCTTTTTTTTTAACTTAACTCTTTTAACTAATCCCTCATGCACTTCACATTATTCTTAGACCTCTAGGATCCATCCCCTCAGTGTGATCATTACTTAGGGACCTTGAGTTCCCTCTGAACTTTGACACACTGAGGCAAGTAATTCTACGCTGCACCTATCTCAACTTTGGTAATTGCTGGGTGCTGGTATTGGCCAGGGCCCTCACAAGGACCTTTAGGAGCTTTGCCGCACCCAGGCTGTGTAAGGTTGTGAGGCTCAAAAGGGGTGAGGCTGAAAGGTTGGGCCTGTTTGAAGGCTCTCTATAGAATAACTTCTTATTTTTCTCTTTGCAATTGCTGTAATTCATTGCTATGGTCTGTAATAATTTGTAAATAAACTATTGGGGCTGGATAGTGAATATGGGAGGGAATTATGCATGTTTAGTGTAGTATGGGTAGAAATCATGACTTAGGCTTTATTTCCTTACATGCGCAATAGTATCATGCTTAGGACATGCATACCATACATTAAAAATCATGTTTAGGGTCTTCATTTTAACATATCTATTATATTCACGCCTAGTATAACCTAATGAGTAACAAAGACTGTCATAATGTATTGCTCATGCATTTTACATATAGAAACCATGTCTTAAGGTGATACTTTGTGCATTGGATATCCTGCCTTTAAGCATTTTTATCTGTCAGAATCTGAATGCCTAGTTAACATGATTTAATACTCCCATAAAATTGGTTAACCTATTATGAACAATTTCCTACAGACATGTATTTATTAAAATCAGAATCCAAATGTGCATGTTCACTCTTTTAAAATAGGTAGGCAATGTATACAACGCCTAGGCAAACCTTAGGCCTAATACATATAAAATCAAATCGATTATGTTCTTCTAGTTTAATCACTTCCTTTAAACATTTTGAACCCTGTTGTTCCCACTCTTGTTTTATTTCACTGAAGTTCATTTACTTTTATTAAAACTCCTGCTCTATCTTAAACAATCTCGAAGTTATGCATCTTTTCTTTTACTGAGTTTTACTAACTCCTGCTCTATTATGTCTTCAAACTACTGGGTTTTCAAAATGCCTCATTCTGCTTAAAATCGTGCCATTTCGAATCCTTGTTTTGTATGTCTTTTAAGTCACTATATTTTAATACCATTTTACTACTTCCTTTGCTACAGTTCTTTGAAAACCAATAGCTATTACTCCATGTTGAGCCACCGTATTGTATTCACTTATCCTTTAAAATCATTTCAAACCCATGCTTTAATAACTTTCATCTATGTTTACTGAAAGCTTTTAATCACTGCCTATTTCTATGTTTTACTGATGCCTTTATCTACTGTATATTTTGAAATCAATTATCATTTTAATTTTAGTTTTCTAACCCAGACTCCTACTATTTTATTAAACTTCCTATTTTTTGAATTCCTGTCTCGAGACTTTAATCGTGTTTGAGACGTGCCATTTACATGTCTATGTGTGGAGAGATCTGTGAGCCTTTCTTTGCCTTTATATGTTCCCCCATATGTTTAGTTCTACTTGTTTTTGTATGTCGCTTAGTATTTTGACCTTTAAACCTAAGGGTTCAGCCTAGTTCTTGGCTTGTAGGATTAGTAGTCCTAAAACACCCTCTAGGACTTATAGGATGGGACAGGTAATGGCACGCAATAATAATTCGTGACCCACACACACATTTTTTAATAACCTTTACGGGGTAGGGGGGGGTAGAATACGGATATGATGACCGGTGCGCTAATACCACGTGTAGCCGCCTCTTCGAGGTGTGACATACCGGGTATTGCATTGAAGTGATCCGTATTACTTTAAACCTAGGACAATTCTTTTCAAATGTTTATGTTATTCCAAAACCTTTTAAGATTTTCATACTTGTTTTAAATCCCCTCTTATGTGAACCTTACTTGCTACTTGCTCACCTTCCAAATTCACAAAACTTATTCGCTGGGACCCATAGTTGTGGATATTGAGGGGTTCCTAATACCTTCCCCTTGGGATAATTTCAAGGCCTTACCCAATCTCTGGTAACGCGAACTAGTTAATGAGTTATCAACTCTAGGTGCCCTAACGCACCATAAAAATCGTTAGGTGGCGACTCTTACTTAAACCTCTTCCTTTAAGGAGTTGTCCAGAATGTCATAAACCCGATCTCTCCATACCTAACCCGTGCGATAGAAAAGGGAGCGCGACACTGCGGACGCCTGCAGGACAACCTCAGTTTTGCCTGGTGGACTGAAGGAAGCCTCCTCGATCAGTGTCCACTAGGTCCGGTACTGAGATCTGCACAACATAAAGAAGTGCAGGTGTAGCATCAGTACCACCGACCCCAATACTGAGTAAGTGCCGAGCCTAACCTCGGTGAAGTAGTGACGGGGCTAGGACACGACAAACAATATCACCTGTGCAGTTTAAATAAAATATAACAGAAATAATGGCAGGAAACAAGCAGTTAAGTAAAACGATCGGGGGAAATACATGCTGGGGAAAAAAGGTAGAAAATACTGAAATGGCAGAACGAGGCTGCAGTTCAAATATCAAAAATAACAACGAGGATTAACAACACGAAATAAACAAGTGAAAAGAAACGGCACGGCATGTCCCCTCGTGCTAAAGTATCATAAACACGACACAGAATGTCCCCTCGTGCATAAAACATCAGAATCACGACACAGAATGTCCCCTCGTGCATAAATATCAACAACACGACACAGAATGTCCCCTCGTGCATAAATAAACATAACATGGCACAGAATGTCCCCTCGTGCATATATATCAACAACACGGCACGAAATGTCCCCTCGTGCATAAATAAACATAACTTGGCATGGAATGTTCCCTCGTGCATAAATATCAATAACACGGCACGGAATATCCCCTCGTGCATAAATATCAATCACACGGCACGGAATGTCCCCTCATGCATAAATATCAATCACACGACACAGAATGTCCCCTCATGCATAAATAAACATAAACACGGCACATAATGTCCCCTCGTGCATAAATAACATAAACATGGTACAGAATGTCCCCTCGTACGTAAATATCATAAACATGGCACAGAATGTCCCCTCGTGCATAAATATATAACAAAAACAGTTTGGCAAGAAAATCAACAATAAGAAACCATAAATGCAAAGGAATAATCAACAGAAATAATATCGTCCCGGCAAGGGACACAACTATAACCAATCCTACACAAGTGTATAGTTTAACAAAATATCTCTCAACCGTTCAAGTACTCAACAATGTTCACAACCAAGAGTTTCCCTCAAACGAATAACTTCCAAATCGATATTAAATCCATAACACAATAAACCTCAATTAAAATCACATAATTGCTCATATTCGACTCACGTGCATGCTTGACCACAATATATAGGTACTCGTCACCTCACCTATACATTGGACATGGAATAAACACGAAGCAAATAAGACTCAACACCTATTCCCTCAAGCTAAGGTTAGGCCAAACACTTACATCGATGCCACGAACACAATTCAAGCCTTAACTACCGCTTTACCTCTTGCCACAAGTTACTTAATTATATCAATAAATGCTAAATGAATCAATTCTAATGCATGGAAATGAGGTTTCTAAAGTTTTCCCCAAAAATTCAAAAATAAACCCCGGGCCCCCCCTTTCTAAACCTGAAATTCGGACCAAAACCCTATTACCCATTCGCCCCCGAGCCCGGATATATAAATTGTTTTTGAATCCGACCTCAATTTGAGGTCTAAATCCCCAAATTTTAATATACTTAGGTTTTACCCAAAATTCCCATTCCACCATGAAAACCCTAGATCCTAGGATGAAATCTTGTAAAAAGAAGTTAAGGAGTAAAGAAAATAAGTTAGAAATCACTTACTAATGTTTTGGAGAAGAAAGTGTGTTTGAAAAATCGCCTCTTATGTTTCCCCTCAGGGCCCACCGCGGACCGCACAAAAAGGGAGTGTGGCCGTACAAAAAAAAAAAAGTTAAGAAAACAAGGAAGAATGGCTGCAGTGACATGCTTTTGTATTTTGGCCATAACTTTATTTACAAATGTCCAAATTGGGATTTCTTTAACTTTCTGGAAACTAGACACGAAGGGATACAACTTTTGTTTTTGAATCATCTCAACATTCCTTGTAGATCAAAAGCTATAGGCCTTCGAAGTCAGACTAGTGGTCCAGCTTCACCACCGCGGACCGCACAAAATCGAGTGCGGGCGAAGGCTCCTAGCGCGGCCAGCACTAAATCAACCGCGTACCTCGGTGGCGGTTCAGGGATCTGCACTTCTCTGACCTGCAACAGCTATGTTTTAAGCCTATAAACATCCCGGGACCTATCCAAAACTCACCCGAGCCCTCGGAACTTCAAACTAAATGTGCACACAACCTTGAAAACATCCTACGGACTTATTCGTGTAATCAGATCGCCAAAATAATATCATAAACATCGAATTAAACCCCAAAATCAATGAAATTTCTCAAAACTTCTTTAAACGTCAAAATTTGCATTTTAGGTCCGAATCACGTCAAATGGATTCCGTTTCTTACCAAACTTTACAGACAACACATATAAGTCATATAGAAACTGTACCAGACTCCGGAACCATAATACGGGCCCGATACCATAGGTTTCACATAACATGTCACTTTCAAAAAAAACTTTATATTTTTCAGAAAACAATTTCTTTTAAAAATTCATTTCTCGGGCTTGGGACCTCGAAATTCAATTCCGGGCATATGCCCAAGTCCCATATTTTCCTACGGACCTTCCAGGACCGTCAAATCACGGGTCCGGGTCCGTTTACCAAAAATGTTGACCAAAGTCAACTTTATCAAAATTTCCAACACAAAATTGCCATTTTATCATTTTTTTACATAACGGCTTCCCGGCTACACGCCCGGGCTTTGCACGCAATTTGAGGTGAGACAGAAGGAGGCTTTTGTTGCCTCGGAACACAGATTTAGCTAGAAATACACGGGATGAACTTTTGGGTCATCACAATCTCCACCTCTAAAACAAACGTTCGTCCTCGATCGGACATAGAAAGATACCTGAATCGGGGAAAAGATGGGGATATCGGCTCCGCAGATCGGACTCGGACTCCCAAGTAGCTGCCTCAACAGGCTGACCTCTCCACTGAACACGGACCGAAGGATAACTCTTCGATCTCAACTGACGTACATGTCGATCTAAAATGGCTACCGGCTCCTCCTCATAAGTCAAGTCTTTGTCCAATTGGACAAAGCTAAAATCTAACACGTTGGACGGGTCACCATGATATTTCCGGAGCATAGACACGTGGAATACTGGATGAACTGAGGATAACCCTAGAGGCAACGCGAGTCTATAAGCTACCTCCCCCACTCTATCAAGAATCTCAAATGGCCTGATATACCTAGGGCTCAACTTACCCTTCTTTCCAAACCTCATAATACCCTTCATGGGTGACACAAGAAGCAGTAGTCTCTCTCCAACCATGAATGCCACATCACGAACCTTATGAGCTGCATAACTCTTTTGCCTAGACCGAGCTGCACGAAGTCTCTCCTGAATAATCTTGACCTTATCCAAGGCCTCCTGAACTAAGTCTGATAGCTATTATTATAAGCAAAATCCGCTAACGGCAATAACTGATCCCACGAACCTTCCAAAGTCAATAACACAAGCGCGAAGCATATCTTCCAATATCTGAACTCTACTCGGGTACCCAACTCACCCTGAACTTCCCTCCAAAAGTGTGAAGTAAACTGCGTACCTCGATCAGAAACGATAGACACGGGCACACCATGAAGGCAAACTATCACGACCCAAATTCCCAACCTTAGGGATCGTGATGGCGCCTAACACCACACTTGCTAGGCAAGCCAATGTTAGAGTTTGATTAGCTATTTACCTTTAATTATCCATTTAAACATAATAAACAATTATAAAATAAACTTAAGCTACTGATTTTCAATGAATAATTCCAAACATAAAATAATAAACACTTAAATAAACCGAGCCACGAACTAGTTGTATAAGTAACTCTAGAACTATCCCAGGGTCTGGTGTCACAATTCACGAACTACTAAACAATACTACAAATAATGGGTTGAAAGAAATAGTGTAATTGTTCTGAATATAATAAAACATTTTTATAAAAATAGGAGAAGACTCTCGGGATCTGTGAACGCCGGCAGATATACCTCGTGTCTCCGAATAAATGAATAGCCGCTATAAATATCTCTATTGCTGGTCGATACCTGGATCTGTACAAAAGAGTGCAGAGTGTAGTATCAGTACAACCAACCCCATGTACTGAGTAAGTGCCGAGCCTAATCTCGACGAAGTAGTGACGAGGCTACGGCGGGGCATTAACAACATATAACCTGTGACAATAATATATACAATAATGCAACAAAAAAATTCTACATGAACAAGAAAAATATACCTGAGACAATAAATATAAAGCAAGAAGGAAATCTAAACAAATAATTAAGTACTGCGACAACAATGTAATAAATCAGCCGCCTTTTCTAGGCCTCAGCTATAACAACCTCTCAAATGATTTTCAAGTTTCCAAACTTTAACTTTAAATAAAAGTAGTGCCAAAATATGAGAAATAGTAATATAAAATGGTAGTTTTCAAATCTTGGTTTTTCTTTGAAAATCATTAAAAATATAATTATCCTCCCTTATTGCACCTTGTTGCGGCGTACAACCCGATCCCACCAGACATATCATACCAATTTATTCACTCGTATCACGATCAATTTATTCACCCGTATCACAATCAATTATCCACCCTTATCACAGCCCCCTTATCACCGCCTTTCAAGTCAAAGCCTTCCATAATATTTATGTCTCGACAAATTGTAAACAGAACAAGTTTCACTTTAAAATAATAGTAAAAGCAGAGTATGAAATAATGACAATAAAACAATGAGTGTTTCAGCCTTTATTTTATAAACAATAAAACATGCATATTCTCCGTAATCATTGTCTTGTTGCGGCGTGTAACCTGATCCCTCCTAATCACAATATCACAATCAATTATCTACCCTTATCACAACTCCCTTATCACACCAATTTTGTTTATTCATCAAAAAATTTCACAGTTCAGGACAAGCCTTTCACAACACTTTTATTTCAACAAATTTCAAACAGAAAACAGTATAGCTCGTAAGCTTCAACCAATATCATTTCACAATAAAACCAACCAGAATATATGTAAACACCATAACGCTGTCAACCCAGCTCAGTCTTTAAGTACCATGATAAAATCAAGATAACAACCAACACTTTTAATACACTTGCCACAACAATTGGCAACAATCAATTGAAACCAAACAACCACGTAAACCTCAACAATCATAAAATAGTTAAACTGCATTCCTCATCACTTCCACAATATTATAAAAAATGAGACCAACAGGAACATATATATATATATATATATATATAATTCATAAAAACAATGCCAAACCGCTCAACCGTTTTGTACCACAAGGAATCCAGCTAAAACAACCAATACTATTTTCAAAATAACCACAATAATATCTAACAATAAAATAACAAGGCCAAGTAGTAATAGAAACAATAATGGACATAGAATAATTAAGACAAGAATCAATTAAGTTGGGAACAGGATCGGGATCATGCTTAACAAGCAAATTGGGTGGTGCATAGATACTCGTCACCTCACCTATACACCACGCCCATGCATTTTACATAGCCAACAAGTGGGGATTCCTATTCCCTCAAGTCAAAGTTAGACCAAACACTTACCTCAATTTCGCAGGCCACTCACTACTCAATTATAACTTTTCCTTTAGAATCTTGCTCTAACTTGCTCGAATCTAATCGTAATTAACTCAATATAATTAACTAAGGCTAAAGGAACTAACTTTATTGAAAATTACAATTTTTCCTAAGTTTTCTATAAAAAAAAGTGAAAACCCGACCCCGGGCTTGCTTGGTCTAAAGTCGGGGTTCAGACCAAATTACGTTTACCCATTCACCCAAGAACCCAAATATACTATTAGTTTTGAAATCTGACCTTAATTCGATATAAAAATTAGATTTTTATAAAATTTCCTAATTCTACCCAAACCCTCAATTTTTACCATGAAAATTCATAGTTTTTGCTTTAAAAGTGACGAAAAACAGCAAGGAATTGAAAGAATGTTTACCCAAGTCACTGCATAGTTTTGAAGACTGGCAAATGTCTGACCAGTTGAACCAGGTCCATCAGAGCACACATTCTTGAACTGAATAGCTGGCACATGAACCGTATATGCATAGGAGATATTTGTGATTGTGAAGTATTAATGAACCAAGAGATTGTCTCCTAATGCAAAAAGGTTGCAAACTGATGAGAAGATAGAAGTTGAATTCATCAAGGAATGTAACAAAGGAAGGAAGTTGAGTTTAATTCGAACTCTTTATCCAAGGAAGAGTTGAACTAGAACTGATCGACATACTCAACTACTGACTCTATAAATACTTGAAGTATTTATGCTGAAAATTGAGACGCACAAAAGCATAATTGAATCAAGATCTGAAAGAAAAATTCCCAGAGGTTTTGCGAGCATAATTACTGTGCGATACAAAGGCTACAAATCAGCTAGAGAAACCCGTTTCATCGTTTATGTATTGAGTCTAGTTGATTTTAGTAGGAGTTTCAATATTGTATTTTATCAGCTTTCATAGAAGCAATTGTAATAGGTACACGTTGTTCAAGTTAGAGTTAACTTGAAGCTTGTGGAAATTAGCTAGAGGCTAGTTGATACAAAGGGATTAGAGTTAGTCCTAGGATTACAAAAGAGTTTATTTTGTAATTTCGTTTGGCTCAGAGTTTTTAATGAAGAGTTTGAGCAAATCCTACTGAGGAGTAGGTCGTGTTTTTTTCACCTTTTGAGCCACGTGTTTTCCACGTAAAAATCTTTGTATTTTTACTTTACTGCTTTTATTATTCCGGAACAGTAGAAGTTGGAACACAAGAAGAACCGGGTTCTTCTTGTGAGACAGCACTCGAATATTGGGTACCACACATTTAACCTATATTCGTGTGTGGTATTGACGTCTAAATAATCAATTGGTATCAGAGCGGGTTATCCTTGAAAAGGCTAACACCTTGGAAAAGATCAAAATGAGTGCACCACTTGGGAACTGGGAAGGTCAATCAACTGCAAGGCCACCACTCTTCAATGGCCAGTACTACTCTTGGTGGAAGAACAGGATGAAAGACCACCTGATTGGAGAAGACTATGAACTCTGGGACATAGTCACTAACGGAGCTCTAGCTACAATGAAGAAGACTGCTGAAGGTTTAGATATACCAAAGACTAGGGCTGATTGCACTGCTGAAGATCTTAAGAAATGGGAGAAGAATGCTAAGGCCACGAAGTTGCTAGTTTGTGGATTAGGTCCAGATGAATACAGCAGAATCCAAAGTTGCACCACAACCAAAGAAATTTGGGATACTCTACAAGTATCCCATGAAGGAACACCTCAGGTAAAGAGGTCTAGAGGTACTCTACTCAGTATGAAAATTTCACTATGAAAGAAGGAGAGACTATCCAAGAGATGTACACAAGGTTCACAACCTTGACTAATGAACTAAAGTCTCTTGGAAGAGTCATTCTTGAAGAGGACAGGGTTGAGAAGATCCTGACAAGGGTCTTGCCAATTTCCTGGGAAAGCAAAATCACTGCTATCCAGGAATCCAAAAATATGGCAAACCTGAGATTGGATGAGCGGATTGGAAACCTTACTGCCTATGAATTCAGAAGGCAGACAACAAAGATGGATGGTCCAAAGAAGGAGAGGAGTCTAGCACTGAGAATCACTGAGGGAGCAGATCCGGAGGAAGATGAGTTGACCATGATTACCAAAGAATTTAGAAACTTTCTCATGTGGAAGAAGGGCATCTCTAGAGGAGGAAACTACAACAAAGCAAAATCTCCAGAAAGGCCAACCAACGAGGGATGCTACAAATGTGGTAAGACTGACCATCTCATCAAAAACTGTCCTCAGTGGGAAGTAGAATGGAAAAATGAGAGATATGAAAGAAGGAATAGGTATAAGGAACTGGTCCAACCCAAGAAGACCACAACACAGGCTATGGTCGCTTCTTGGGGGGAAAGTTCAGATGAGAAATAAGAAGATGGGGAGACTGAAGATCAGGCGCTCATGGCAATTGGAGAATTTGATGAAGAACCACAGGTAAGTATTTCTCATCTTAAAAACAAAATAAAGTTTCTATCTAAGGAAAAACTCTCTGAGTTGCTACTTGACTTCATAGATGATTCTGAGGAAATATCCAAAGAGAATGATCAACTCTATATAGAATGTGCAATGCTAAAATCAAAGTGCATGAACCTGAAAATCAGAGTCAGTGAATCTGAAAAGAAAAACATTGTCTTGATGAACCAGGTTCATCCACTTGAGACTGAGATTCTAGAATTAAAATCTGAAAACTTAAAACTCAGATTAGGATCCAGTAAAAGCGTTGTTGATCACTCTCATGTCATGTTTGAGGAAAGTTTGGAAAAACTAAAAGATAAAATATATGCCAAGGATGAACAGATAATATCACTTAAAGAAGAGCTTGGCAAAGTCAAACATGAATTAGATAGAACTTGTAAATGGAATAAATCCTCTGATGCCTTGACATGTCTTCAAGAGAATCATAGTAGCAACCGGAGAGGACTTGGTTTTGGGAGTCAATTTCCCAAGTGGGATCCCAAAAGCAAGTATCTCTCTCTTCCTAAAAATAAAATCTGCACCCACTATGGTACGACTGGCCACTACAAATATGAGTGTACTGAAAAAGAGCAGGCTAGTCGAAAAAATGAGAGGTTTGTCAAAAAGAAAAACTGGATACCAAATTGGGCTAGAAAAAATTTGATTCAACCATTCTTTCATAGAAAAGGACCCAAACTAGTTTGGGTTCTTAAAACTAACCCCTGATTTTCTTTTGTAGGTATAAGTGAGAGGAAGCAGCCAAATTTGGTTTTTGGATAGTGGCTGCTCAAAGCATATGACGGGAAACAAGGAACAGTTCCTTTCACTTGAAAACCTCAAAGGAGGAAATGTCTCCTTTGGAAATGGAAAGAAAGGTGAAATTATAGGGGTTGGCAAAGTAGGTAAGGATGACACACGTTCCATCGAACATGTGTACTTGATAGATGGCTTAAAATACCGCCCAATCAGTGTGTCACAACTGCGTGACAGAGGTAACCTGGTTGCTTTCACTTTCACAAAATGTTTTGTGATTAACTTGCTTACTGACAAGATTGTTTTGCAGGGAAAGAGAATGAATAATATCTATGTCATAGACTTGTCCACACTGTCTGAAAATGAACTCACTTGCTTAAGTGTTTTGGACAGTGATCCCCTCCTTTGTCACAAACGACTTGGACATGCAAGTCTAAATCAGCTTAACAAACTAGTCTATAAGGACTTAGTGGTGGGACTCCCTAACACTAAGTTCAAGGAAGACAAAGTTTGTGAGGCATGTTCTAGGGGGAAGCATGTAAGATCCTCATTCAAAAGTAAGAAAATGGTCAGTACCACGAGGATGTTGGAACTAGTTCATCCGGATCTGTGTGGTCCAATGAGAACTCTGAGCAGAGGTGGTAAGAAATATGTGATGGTGCTAGTTGATGATTATTCAAGGTTCACTTGGACCTTATTTCTGACATCTAAGGATGAAGCATTTGATATGTTCACCTCATTTGTTAAGAAAACTCAAAATCAGTTAGGACATCAACTAGCATCAATAAGATCTGACCATGGTACTGAATTTGAGAATGCTAAGTTTGCTGAGTTCTGTGATGAACATGGTATCAATCACAACTTTTCTGCCCCTAGAACCCCACAACAAAATAGGGTTGTGGAAAGAAAGAATAGAACTCTTGAAGACATGGCAATGACCATGCTTTTTTCTAGCAAACTACCACACAACTTCTGGGCAGAAGCAATAAATACTGCTTGCTATATAATCAATAGATGTATAACCAGGCCACTGGTAGAGAAGATTCCCTATGAATTACTTAAAGGGAGAAACCCCAACATATCCCATCTTAGGGCTTTAGGATGTAAATGCTATGTGCACAATAATGGCAAAGATTCCTTAGGTAAATTTGATCCCATAAGTGACGAAGGATCATCACATAGTAAAGCCTATAAAGTGTACAATAAAAGAATTATGTGTGTAGAAGAGAGTGTGCATGTTGTCTTTGATGAAACTAACACTATTTCTTAGAGATAGGAACCAAACGATGAGGAGCTTGGACTAGTGAGAAGCAGTGAACACATTGAAGCAGCCATGGAAGATGGAACAGGTGATGGACCAGGTCCAACTACCCCAAGCAACATAACAGGGGGAACTCAACATATGAATCCTGGCCCTGATCCTGTTCCACAACAACAAAACAACATGGAACTATCTAGAAGTGAACTACTAGTACTCAAACCACACAGATATTAGAGTTCTCACCCTCTTGAGAACATCATAACAGATTTGTCATCCGGAATCAAAACAAGAGCTTCCTTGAAATATCTGTGTGAGTTTGATGCCTTCCTATCCTTAATCAAACCAAAGAACATTGGTGAAGCCCTAAAAGATTCTGATTGGGTAAATTCCATGCAAGAGGAGCTGAATCAGTTTGAAAGAAGTCAAGTGTGGCGCTTGGTACCCAGGTCACTAGACAGATCAGTGATTGGCATGATGTGGGTCTTCAGGAACAAGCTCGATGAGGATGGAACTGTTACAAGAAATAAGGCAAGACTAGTTGTTCAAGGGTATATTCAAGAAGAAGGAATCAACTACGATGAGAATTTTGCTCTTGTGGCAAGATTGGAGGCAATCGGACTTCTTATAGCATTTGCTACACATATGGAATTCACTCTCCATCAGATGGATGTTAAGAGTGCCTTTCTCAATGGCTATTTCAAGGAAGATGTATTTGTCAAACAACCTCCAAGTTTTGAAAGCAAAGAGTCACATGATCATGTATATAAACTTGATAAGGCTCTTTATGGTCTGAAACATGCACCTAGAGCATGGTATGAGCGATTGTCAAAATTCTTGCTAGAACATGGGTACAAACGAGGCAAAATTATCAGTACGTTGTTCCTAAAGGAAAAGGGGAAGGATCTTCTGATTGTGCAAATATATGTCGATGATATCATATTCAGGGCAACCACTGAAAAGCTTAGCAAGGAATTTGCTACACTAATGAGGAGTGAATTTGAAATGAGTATGATGGGTGAGCTAAACTTCTTCTTAGGATTGCAAATCAAGAAAAACCCACATGGAACAATGATTCATCAACAAAAGTATGTGAAAGAACTCCTCAAGAAGTTCAAGATGGAGGATTCAAAAGAAATAGACACCCCCATAGCCACAACTACAAAATTGGATGTGGATGAACCTGGTTCATCCGTCGATCAGAAGTTATACAGAGGGTCTCTACTATATCTCACTTCCAGAAGACCTGATATTGTGGTCAGCGTGGGACTATGTGCTAGGTTTCAGGAAAATCCGAAGGAGTCTCACCTCACTGCAGTGAAGAGAATTTTGAGATATTTGAAAGCACCACTGATTTGTGCCTTTGGTATCCTAAAGGTAGTAATTTCGACCTTGTAGGATATGATGATGTTGATTATGCAGGTTTCCTTGTTTACAGGAAAAGTACTTCAGGCATGGCTCACTTCTTAGGCTCCTTCCTTGTATCTTGGGCCACCAAGAAACAAAATTCAGAAGCTCTGTCTACTGCTGAGGCTGAATATGTGGCTGCAGCTTCTTGTTGTGCTCAGTTGCTATGGATCAAGCAACAACTCATGAACTTTGGTATAGATGTGGGATGCATTCCTATTTTCTGTGATAACACTAGTGCAATTAGTATGACGAAGAATCGGGTTCATCATAAGAGAACTAAGCACATAAATTTTAGACACCACTTCCTTAGGGACAACTATGAAAAGGGAATGATTTCAATTGAATTTTGTGCTACTGATAAGAAAATTGCAGATATCTTCACCAAAGCACTGAGTAGGGAGAATTTTGAGAGAAACATGCCTGAACTAGGGATGATTAAGATCACCTAATTGGAAAAACAAAAATTAAAAAAAAAATATATTTGAAAAATGAAAAAAAAAATTGGCTAGAAAATTCTAATTAGGTACTTAATCAGATCAATCATTGCTCAGTATCATGTCTTTATTGCCATACTCTTTTTCCATGTATTAATATGATTCCCTAGTTTCTAATGATGTTTCTCTATCTTTGTAAATTGAGGCAAATTAAAGATCTTAACAGGATGAACCTGGTTCATCCATACTGGTTCATATGACTGACAAGGTACGTTCTCATCTCCATACGTTTATTAAATCAATTACAGTCATACATGAGCAGGACTCGATCTATACTTGGTTCATATTCAACATTCGTACTTACCCACAATTGAACCAGTTTCAAGAAGTCCCGTCTCTACTATATTAGCTTAGTTTTAGGGGGAAATTAAATGTCTAATCAATGTCAGTCCTACGGCGATTAGACTCCCACTTGAGTAAATCCTCTGCCGTTGTAATCTCCCTAGCCACATCTTATATAAGGGTTATCATTACTCTTCTCTTCATAAAGTAACCGTCGAACCAAGTTCAACCCATTCTACACAAACCAAAACTGAGCACTCGCCTTTTCTTCCTAACAACACACAATCATGTCTTCACCACCACATGCTTCTTCTTCTACTTCATCACCTAATCGTGATTACGATGGAGGAAATTTTGAATCTGAATCTAACTCTCCATCTGTATACAGTTTTCAATCACCAGAAAATTTGTCAACCCCTGAAAACACACCTACTCCTGAACCCACACCAAACCCTACTCCTGCCCCCAAGAATCGTCGTGTCAAAGTTCTTGCCAGGAAATCTATTGCTTCTGGGTCTAGGGAAAAATTCTTGGAGGAACTTATTGAAGATGACAAAGGTTCTAAGTCAGGATCATCAAGTGAATCATTTAAATCAGCCAACGAGGAGGAAGCACCTGGTTCATCAAATTCTGAACAAGGTAATCTTGATGCTATCTCTGAATCTGTTAATGCCGAGAACAAGTTTGTTCTGGTTGGGTCGGTGGTAGACGTTGATGTGCCGAGTAGGCAAAGAGAATTGGGAAAAGGAAAAATTCTTGAGAGAGAGGTTGGAGATGGAGTTGTAAGGGGATCTGGGGAGGATGGCACCACACTGGCTATCTGTGGTCCCATTCTTGAGAATGTTGGAGATGAAGTCATAGAGTTAGGGGGAAGTATAGTTGAGGAGGCCACAGCAGGTCTAGAAAGTTTGAGGAAAGGAGCAGATGAACCTGGTTCATATGGGGATGAGACATTGGCTGAAAGGCTTAAGAAACTGGGGGAGTCCTATAACCCCAAGAAAATGAGGACTCAGAAGTCCAAGAAAGCATCTATCCCAGTTCCTCCAAAGAAGAGGAAAGCTATTGTTTCTGCCGATGCTCCTGTTCCTAAGTTACGTGCTACTCGTAATACTGTGAGAGAAGAAGAAGAAAAGTTGGAGAAGGCTCTGCAAGAGAACAATAAAAAGAAGGCAGCAAAGGGTAAAGCTAAGATTGGAGAGCCTGTTGAGGCTGTTGTTATTGAAGAGGAGACGTTAGACCTGGTCCAACAAGAGGAGAAGCTGGCTCCAGTTGTGGTTAGGACACCAAAACCCAAAAAGGCTAAGGCTTCTTCAAAGAAGTCAGCTGCTGTGTCCGCCGCAACTCCAAGCACTGCCAAAAGGACAAGGTCCAAGGCAAAGAAAATGAAGGTTGTGGAGAAAGATGATGATGCATACTGGAGTGGAGAAGAGGAGAAGGAAGATGATGTGGAGACTGACAGGATCATAATGTTTGGCAAGCGAACAATCTTGAATGGTAAGTTGTTCAAAGATCTAGAGGAGCCTGGAATGAGATATCTACAGGTCACCCTGGATGTGCAGGGATGGAGGGACATGGTTCTTCACATGGAAGGCAGGCTGGCAAGGGCTGAATTGGTGGAATTCATGGGAAATGACATTGTCAAAGACGGCAGGGTCACCTCTATGGTCAAAGGAGTTCAAGTTTCCTTTGATGCTATAGCGCTGGGTGAAATTCTAAACATACCGGTGGAGGGCTTTGAGGACTACATGAGGCAGATATGGCCTTGTCTAGATGGGATGGCCTCAGCAATCAACATAACCAGATTCTTCAGTGACAATGAGAGTGAGATTGAACCAAGGCCGGTCTACAAAAGTGAAATGAAGCCAGAGCACAAGTTGTTATTCGAGTTTGTCATCAAATTCCTGCTGCCCAGACAAGAAAGAAGGCACATAGCCAACTATATGGATTTGACTCTTATTAAGTGTCTGTACAGGGGAAGCAAATAAAATTGGCCAACTTTCATCATCCAACTCTTGGACAGAGTTGTGAATGGAACCAAAGCACATGCAACCCCATATGGATTTATTCTGACAGTTGTGCTTGCACATTTTGGGGTTCATGCGAAGAAGGCTGAAATGGCGACTGCCAATGATTATTTTGGGAAGGAAACTTTGTTGTCTTGTTATTACATTGTCAATGTTCCTGCAGATGAACCTGGTTCATCTAGGAAGCAGCCATTCAACACCAAAGTAAGAACNTGAAGCTGAGCGGGATGCTCTCAGGGCTGAATTAGCAAAAGAGAAGGAAAAGAACGAGGGTGTTCTTCAGCAGATGCTTTCTCTTCTACAATCCAAGACCACAACCTCCTCTGCACCTTCCCTTCCTTAGGTTGTCCAGAGCTACCCAATAACCCTTTAGTGCCCAGTTCGGGACATGTTTCTGTTTTTTTTTCTCTGTGTTGATCATGGTTTTTGGTTGTTTTTGTTTAAATTGTTTGGTGGTTGATGTTCGTCTCTAATCAATGAATTTTTCTATTTAGCTATTGACTTGTCTCAATTTCTTATTTAACTTACATTTATTGGTTTCTTGTGTTGATTAATCATGCTTTGCACCTGCAGTTGCCTCAAATGGCCATGAGTAATAATTAATAAATCTGGTAAGAGTATCATTTTGCAAATTTTTGACGATGCCAAAAGGGGGAAGATATGTGTTGAACTTTTCAATTCTTTTCAAAGTGATATTTATAACCTAATGAACCTGGTTTCTCTATGATTAATGCTTAAAATCGTACAAAGTGTTTGAAGTGTATACAGGATTAAGCACAGAGTTTTTAATCATCAAAAAGGGGGAATTTGTTGACCCAAGTCACTACATAGTTTTGAAGACTGACAAATGTCTGACTAGTTGAACCAGGTCCATCAGAGCACACATTCTTGAACTGAATAGCTGGCACATGAACCGTATATGCATAGGAGATATTTGTGATTGTGAAGTATCAATGAACCAAGAGATTGTCTCCTAATGTGAAAAGATTGCAAACTGATGAGAAGATAGAAGTTGAATTGAGCAAGGAAAGTAACAAAGGAAGGAAGTTGAGTTTAATTCGAACTCTTTCTCCAAGGAAGAGTTGAACTAAATTGATCGACAAACTCAACTACTGACTCTATCAATACTTGAAGTATTTCTGCTGAAAATTGAGACGCACAAAGGCAGAATTGAATCAAGATCTGAAAGCAAAATTTCCAGAGGTTTTGCGAGCAGAATTACTGTGCGATACAAAGGCTACAGATCAGCTAGAATAACCAGTTTCATCATTTATGTATTGAGTCTAGTTGATTGTAGTAGGAGTTTCAATATTGTATCTTATCAGCTTTCATATAAGCAATTGTAATAGGTACACGTTGTTCAAGTTAGAGTTAACTTGAAGCTTGTAGAAACTAGCTAGAGGCTAGTTGATACAAAGGGATTAGAGTTAGTCCTAGGATTACAAAGTTGTTTATTTTGTAAGTCCATTTGGCTCAGAGTTTTTAGTGAAGAGTTTGAGTAAATCCTACTGAGGAGTAGGTCGTGGTTTTTTCACCTTTTGAGACATGTGTTTTCCATGTAAATATCTCTGTGTTTTTACTTTACTGCTTTTATTATTCCGCAATAGTAGAAGTTGGAACACAAAGAAGAACCGGGTTCTTCTTGTGAGACAGCACTCGAAAATTGGGTACCACACATTTAACCTATATTCGTGTGTGGTATTGACGTCTAGATCATCAAAGAACAAAGTTTATAATTGATTACCTATGACTTGGGGATGATAATCATTGAAGAAAATCGTTCTTAGGGCTGTAAACTTCGAAAATAAGGTGAAGAAGAAGGTCTGCCCATTTTTAATATATTTACTGCCAGCTATTCTGCCTCGTTTCTCATGCCAAAAGATCCTGAAACTCAATTTTTATGTGTCCAATGGATTCCTTGTGAAATTCTAGTCAAGTTAGGCTTTTGAATTACTCAATTTGACCTTATAGTGAAGGAGATATGTAGGTTTTAATATTTGCAAATAGTGCAGATTTTTAACACGTCGTTAGAGGCAATTTCGTAATTAACCTGAACAATCTGGCAACTTTAGTAAAATAACCATAAAATCCTCATACGATGTCTTAATTCGATGAGTCTTTTTGCTACGGGTTCGTAATTACGATACAAATCTAATATTTCATTTAAAACAGAAATCAGAGCTCATTTGTTCAATATGATATCATTTATGCTTGAAGAAACGGCGTCGAAGCATAAGAAAGAACGAGCGCAACACAACCCAAGCCTATTTGAAATTCACCCGAGCCCTCAGGGCTCTAAACCAAACATGCACGCAAGTCTAAAAGCATCATGCGGACTTGATCGTGCGATCAAATCATGAAAATAACATGTAAAACTATAAATTAAACCTCAAAACTCATCATTTTCATCAAGAACACTTAAAGTTCATAACTTTTCAACCAAATGTCCGAATCACGTCAAATAAATTCCGATTCTCACCAAATTTCGCAGACAAGGCTTAAATATCATAACAAACCCGTATCAAGCTCTAGAACAAAAATATGAGCCCGATACCAACGGTTTCAAACACTAATTCATTTCTTTATTTCATTAATAATTCAGCAAAACAATTTCTTTCAAAAATTAATTTCTAAAGCTTGGGACCTCGGAATTCATTTCTGGGCATACGCCCGAGTCCCATATTTTACTACGGACCTCCCAGGATCGTCGGAATACAGATCCGGGTCCTTTTACTCAAAATCTTGACCAAAGTCAACTATAATCAAATTTAAATTCTAGAAATCACTATTTCTCATATCTTCACATAAAAGCTTTTCGGTTTCATGCCCGGACTGCGCACGCAACTCGAGATATTTAAAATTAGTCTTTCTATGGATATTAAGCCTAGAACGGAGTCTAAATTCTTAAAATGAACCCTTTGGGTCATCACACGAACAATCTCCCGAATATATAACTCAGCCAACCGCTCCGAAGTATAAGTACTTGCCATAGGAATGAAATGTGCTGGTTTAGTCAGCCTATCCGCAATAATCCAAACTACGTCAAATTTCCTCTAAGTTCGTGGGAGCCCAACAACGAAATCCATAGTGATACGCTCTCACTTCCACTCAGGAATCTCTATCTGCTGAAGCAAACTACCGGGTCTTTGATGCTCATATTTTACTTGTTGACAATTTAAGCAACGAGCCACATACGCAACAATGTCCTTCTTCATCCTTATCCACAAATAATGCTGCCTCAAGTCTTGGGACATTTTGGCTGCACCTGGGTGAATCGAATACTTAGAACTGTGAGCCTCCTCAAGGATCAACTCACGAATGCCATCAACATTAGGTACACATATACGACCTTGCATCCTCAAAACACCGTCATCTCCAACTGTAACCTGCTTGGCACAACCATGCCAAACTATATCCCTAAGGACCATCAAATGAGGGTCATCATCCTGCCGATCTCTGATACACTCAATTAAATAAGACCGAGCGGCTGTACAAGCTAGAACACTGCTGGGCGAAATATCCAACCTCACGAACTGATTAGCCAAAGTCTGAATTTCTGAAGCTAACGGTCTCTCACCGACTGGAATATACGCAAGGCTGCTCATACACAGTGATTTTCTACTCAATGCATCGACCACCACGTTGGCCTTCCCTGGATGATACAATATGGTAACATCATACTCCTTCAATAACTGTAACCATCTCCGCTGCCTCAAATTGAGATCCCTTTCTTGAATAAATACTGGAGACTACGATAATCCGCGAAAACCTCACACATCACACCATAGAGATAGTGCCTCCAAATCTTTAGTGCCGAACAATGGCTGCCAACTCTAATTCATGAACATGATACTTCTTCTCATGGACTTTCAATTGACGTGAAGCATAAGATATAACCTTGCCATCCTGCATACTGCACCAAGTCCAACCCATGAAGCATCACAATACACTGTATATGGTCCTGAACCTGTGGGCAACACCAACACTGGTGCTGTGGTCAAGGCTGTCTTGAGCTTCTGAAAGCTCGCCTCACACTCATCTGACCACCTGAACTGAGCACCCTTCTGAGTCAACTTGGTCATCGGGGTTGCGATAGATGAAAAGCCCTCAACAAACCGATGATAGTAACCTGCTAAGCCCAAGAAACTCCGAGTCTCTGTAGCTGAGGTGGGTCTAGGCCAGTTCTTGACTGCCTCTATGTTCTTAATAGTTGTTCATAGCCAATAACAGAATTATCAGATAGCTTCACGTTAACAATAATCTCCTTCCAAACCTCCACAATACTGATATCGGGTTAGGATGCTTGAAGATCTCGCAATTATTAGCGTGTCTCATTTAACGCCACATGGCGGCCACCTACCTTGCAGGTTAAAGCTCAATAATATAACACGAATTCAGCAAATTATGCTCAGAAATTTTATACAAGTTTTAATTTTAATCAAATAAACCTAACATGCATGACTCCCTACTAGTACTATAGTAAAAAAAAAACTAATTTCACAAAGGAAAATTTAAACACAAGAATTTTCATCACCAGGACCTCGTCCTTATATAACTTCCACCCGCGGCTCGTAGCCCGATACAAACCTCTCGAATAGTATTAAAATGCGAGGATCTCGTCCTCAATTCCGAATCACAAGTAATATGCATATTGTGCCAATCGAAACCTTTTATCTTCTTTTTTTAAATATCTTCCATTAAAGAAAAATCACATAATGATAGATGAAGCTATCCCCCAATAGGAGTTTTCACATAAGTAGATTTAATAATTATGAAGCTTCATAAGTGGAGCACAATAGGAGGACTTTCCTTGATACTCAAAACCGAATCAAGTTAAAGAAATTATCAATTTATAATAACTAGAGATTGTTCTTGTAATAGTACCATCTGATGTAACGACCTCAGTCATACCATAGAAAATATATCGACGGGCTGGGTCTCCACCTCTAGGAATCTGACCTACACCTCTAACATTCTGACCCCTGCTCTAGCTGGTCATGTAAGTGGAGTAGTAGCTGCAATGAGACATGTAGCCTGAGTACTCTGATGAAATGATTCAGCTGCTCATACCGAGTTCATACCAAATAACTGGAATAACCGTTGGAGGAATCTCGTAGCGGTGTTGCATTAAAATGATTCATTGAAGTACCCCGAGTAATCAGATTTATGGACTGGGCTGGTTGGTTGTCCGAGCCCCTACCATAATAATTTTTTATTGCAAAGTAGAATCCACTGAATCTTTTAGAACCTAGTGACCTCTTAGTCTCCTTAGCTTTTTCATAATCGAGTCCTTCAATGAGTCTGGGGACTCTCCCTCTGGCTATATGAATCGAAGTAGGAGTATGAAGGGCTAAATATCCCCTCGTGCACGGAATGTCCCCTCGTGCATAAATATTAATCACATGGCATAGAATGTCCCATCGTGCCTAAATATCAATCACACGACACAAAATATCCCCTCGTGCATAAACACGACACGGAATGTCCCCTCGTGCATAAATAACATAAATATGGTACAGAATGTCCCCTCGTACGTAAATATCATAAACATGGCACGGAATGTCCCCTCGTATGTAAATATCATAAACATGGCACATAATGTCCCCTCGTCTATAAATATAAAGAAACAAAAGTTTGGCAAGAAAATCAACAATACCGTCCCGTCAAGGGACACATCTATAACCAATCCTACACAAATATATAGATTAACAAAATATCTCTCAACTACTCAAGTACTCAACAGTGTTCACAACCAAGAGTTTCCCTCAAACGAATAACTGCCAAATCGATATTAAATCCATAACACAATAAACCTCAATGAAAATCACATAATTGCTCATATTCGACTCACGGACATGCTTGACCACAACATATAGGTACTCTTCACCTCACCTATACATTGGACATGGAATAAACACGAAGCAAATAAGACTCAACACCTATTCCCTCAAGCTAAGGTTAGACCAAACACTTACCTTGATGCCACAAACACAAATCAAGCCTCAACTACCGTTTTACCTCTTGATTCCACCACCAACTTGCTCGTATCTAGCCACAAGTTACTTAATTATATCAATAAATGCTAAATGAATCCATTCTAATGCATGGAAATGAGTTTTCTAAAGTTTTCCCCAAAAAATCAAAAATCAACCTCGGGCTCGCTTGGTCCAAACCCGAAATTTGGACCAAAATCCGATTACCCATTCGCCCCGAGCCCGGATATATAAATGGTTTTGGAATCCGACCTCAATTTGAGGTCTAAATCACCAAATTTCAATATTCTTAGGTTTTATGCAAAATTCTCAATTTCACCATGAAAACCCTAGATTCTAGGATGAAATCTTGTAAAATGAAGTTAAGGAGTAAAGAAAATGAGTTAGAAATCACTTACTAATGTTTTGGAGAAGAAAGTGTGTTCGAAAAATCGCCTCTTATGTTTTTAGGGTTTTGAAAAATAAAAAATANCCCCCCCCCCCCCCCCCCCCAGGGCCCACCGCGGACCGCACAAGAAGGAAGTGCGGCCGCACAAACAAAAACAAAAAAAAAGTGAAAAAATAAGGAAAAATGGCTTCAGTGACATGCTTTAGTATTTTGGCCATAACTTTCTCTACAGATGTCCAAATTGGAATTTCTTTACCTTAAATTCCAGATCCAAAAAATTGAAACCCTAGAGTTTGTCTACAGGTCAATTTCTAGAAGACTAATGACTCAAACCTACATGAGTCGATAGCTCTTGATGAGAGCTATCGATTCATGTGGGTTTGGCCCATTTCCAAACTCCGTCGGAATCCGGCCAAACCTTAACCAACCTACATAGGTACTCGCTCTTATTATTTATTTATTTAGAAAAGAAAACATCAATTGAATTGTGTCTAGCCGATTTATGCTTAGACTCAAATTTCGGGTTCTGGATTTGTTTGATTTCAGCATGATCTTGTTAGGTTGTCATCGTCTTGATCTTGCGTCTCTTTACTGTTACCTTGTATGAAGTGATAAATTGGGTTTGAATATTTTGTTTAAGTCCGGCTTCTAACTATATTAGGTTAAATAAATTAGGGTTCATGGATCTTTGTCTTATTGTTGTTTGAATACTGTTTAAAACCCATTATAGGCTTATTTGTTAATTTTGCATGACTTGATAGCATTTGTTGTGTATTTCCTTATTCTTCTGGATTTCTACTTAATTCTGAAATGGTAGTCTTGGTGTATTTGTTTTCCATTTAGTCTGCTAATTAGTCTTCTGGTCCTAAGTTAATCACCTTAGGTTCATGTACCCTTTTCCCCTATCTTCCCTAAATTGTTCAGATTAGTCAACTGTAGTCTTAATTATGCATGTGTTAGGTTTATCTAAAATAGTGAAATCCTAAACTAATTAGCCTAAAGTTCACGTGCAATTGCCCTAACTAATTACTGATTTTAGTTTAAGTTAACATAATTGTGACTCTTAGGACAGAATTTGCACCTACATTATCCTAAAGACTGCATGATTAGTCATTCACCTGATCTAATTAATTAAGTAGTTATGGGTGAGGGTTCTGGTTTTGGTTGATTAATAGAAAGTCAACTATGCATGACTAGTTAAGCCTAATCTAAGTTGAAACCAAAGACTAAGTCATGATTTAAAGGTATTCAATTAGGCCTAATAGATTCACTAATTGTACCTAATGAAACCATTTGAACTAGCTAACCTAATCTCTAAAATGAATTCAATTAAGGTTTATCTAAGCTTAAACTTCCACCTACTAAGTTAATTAATCAATTAGGATAAAGGTAGGCAAATTAATAAACAACTTAGCCTTCAATACTAAAAGGGTAATTACAAGGGTATTAAATGGTAGTTTAGGAACTTCAATTGAAGAATCTTGGGTGTAACAACCCAAGAAGCTTCTAGAATTAAGATAAATATCAAAAACAAATCAGAAAGCATAAAATAATTTTTTATTTATTTGTATAAAAGGAAAATAGGGCTGTAAATAATAGAACATTCTAGAAAGTGGTACAACTGTCCTAGCTGTTACAAAAGGATAAGAATGGACATCTGTACCTGTACTATTTCAGATTAAAAGATAAGGTATATTCCCTAAAAGATGCTACCCTTAGGCTCCCTATATATAGACTAGGATATTCTGCAAATAGGGAGATATACACATCGACACACATTAACACACTCTTCACACAAATTACAGATTTTTACCACAGATTCTGAGAGAGAATTTCTCACAGAAAACATACAGTAGAAATCCTATTCTGAAAATATTGTTCTAAGGGTCTGAAAATGAAGAAGACACTGAAAACTAGAAAAAATACAAAAAATGGATGCAAAAATCTGATTCTAGTCTAGTTTTGGTTTTGAAGAACTGGGTTTAGCTGCTGAACTTTCCTAAAAAATATTCAGTTTGGGCTGTAAAATTCTGCTTTTCCTCCTGGTTGGTTTTATTCCTGGGTTTTCGTTGGGTTTGCTGTTGTTCTTGTTGCTGTTATTAAGCTCACAAAATTTGGGTTTTCTCCGACCTTTATTTTGTCAGATTTTCTTGATGTTTTTCATCCTTATGGTATGTAATATTTTATTCTTAAATAAGAATTCCTTTGACTCGAAATTTGTGTTTGAAACTTGTTTTGGTTGGCTGAACTTTGCTTTAGTTTAAAAACTATGAATATATGAACTTTGGGTTGATTAATGTCAATAATGTATATGTTAGTATTATCTTAAATGTTTGTTGAATTTGGTCATGAAATCTGAAACAGTTTACTGTGTATGTGCTCAAGTTATCATTATGACAATGTTTGCTTGCTAAACACTTGACATATTGTTGACTTTCTTGCTAAACAATCTTTGGGTTTCTTATTGTTGACTTTCTTACCAAATAGTTGTTGTTTTGATATTTATGCACGAGGGGACATTACGTGCCATGTTTATGTTTATTTATGCACGATGGGATATTTCGTGCTATGTTTATGATTATTTATGCACGAGGGGACATTCCATGCCATGTTTATGTTATTTATGCACGAGGGGATATTCCGTGCCATGTTGTTGATATTTATGCATGAGGCGACACTCCGTGCCGTATTTTTGATATTTATGCATGAGGGGACAATCCGTACCGTGATTGTGATATTTATGCACGAGGGGACATTTCGTGCCGTGTTTTATGATATTTAGCACGAGGGGACATGCCGTGTCGTTTCTATTTACTCATTTTTTCAGAGCTGTTAGTTTTTGTTGTTATTTACATATCTCAATTGTTGCTCTGTTCCGTCATTTCATTAATTGCTACCCCTTTTTCCCCAGCTTGTTTTCCCCGTTTTGTACTTAATTGTTTACTTCATGTTATTATTCCTACTATATATTATTGAACTGCACATGTATTTGTTATTTTTCGTGTCCTAGCCTCGTCACTACTTTGTCGAGGTTAGGCTCGGCACTTACTCAGTACATGGGGTTGGTTGTACTGATGCTACACCTGCACTTCTTTATGTTGTGCATATTACGGTACCGGACCCGGTGGACACTGATCGAGGGAGTATCCTTCAGTCCACATGCGACACTGAGGTAGTCCTGCAGGCGTCCGCAGGCCTTCACTACAAGAAAACTGCCTTTTAGCGGCGACCAAAGTCGCTACAAAATAATCATATGTCGCCGCTAAAGGTTTATAGCAGCGACATTGGAGTTGATGCATGTAATTCCATTACTAAATATTATTTGTGACGACTACAGAAGGTCGCCACTAGATGTCACCTTTTGGTAGCGACATTATCGCTACAAAAGGTATGCCCAATCGCCACAAAGAATAATTCCACGAAACAGATTGAGGCGTAAGTCGCCACTGATGAGTGACTTTTAGCAGCGACAATTGTCGCCGCAAAAATAAATGATTATCAGTGGCAGCTTTTTAATCGCTACAATAGAGGTTCTTTTAGTAGCAACTAATGTCGCCACAAAAACAATTAGCTATTACAGCAACTCTCATATCGCCACTGGAGAGTTATTTTGAGTAACAATTGGTGTCGCCACAAAAAATACTAAATCATCAGTAGCGACTATGAGCTCGCTGCTGGAGAATGACATTTAGTGGCAATAATAATTGCTACAAAAACTATTAAATAATCAGTGGCAACTTCAATATTACATAATAAGATTTTGTCACAATTGAAACCTATTTAGTTCAACAATTGTAATGACCAAAATTATATATAGAAACGCATCCAATAGTATTTTACAAAAATCAAAAGAATATCTTAAGTCGGATATTAAATACTCCATTATTAAAATGCGAATTACATATGTAATGCATAATACTTCATTGTAATTGTATTACATACATCCCAAAAGAGCAAAATACTAAGTGCTTTGAAGCCCTCCTTGGTTGTCTCCATGTTTAAGAACCTCTTCCCTGTTATTATACAAAAAACACAAGATCACTTTACTGCCCAAAAAAATAGCAAAAACAATCATTTTCAATAAGGCTACCAATACAGCTTCAAAAAAACACCAGTAGTAATTACAAAACAGCAAACGATAGAAAATAGAATTCCAACACAATAAGGCTACCGGTACAGTTTCAACAATTTGAGTTAAAAACGAAGTGGGATAGAGAATTCAATTTCACGCAAACAAACACGGGTAAGAATGATCAGTGAACATTTGAATGGTACAAGCTTTATTGGGAGCTAGAAATTTAAGAAGACCTAAATTACACAATCCAAATATAGAAGGGTTCCTAATCAAATTATAGCAATCACATTCCACTATATGTACATGCAAATTAATGACTAACTAAAAGAAAATATTCAAGGTACATATTGGTCAGTGAACTTCTATTCAACCAGAGAGCTTCCATATTGTCACTAATATATCCACAACAATCTCTATAGTAACCAGCAAAGTCACTAAGTGCTAGAACGGCCTAACACTTTTACAGCATTACATGAGTAGTGTGCACTCTAAAAAAGGAGAGCTTTTTTGTATACCTCTTCTGTAAAGGGGTCCGAAAAGAAATGTAGTTTACTTATCAGTTATCAAAGAAAAGTATATGAATGATATAATCTGACGATACCAACACCGAGAAAACTACATTTGAGATTATGCAGCAAATTATACTTCACTCCCTTCCAAAAAAACAACAGAACTACATTAATATTAGGTGATATTGGTCCATGTCTCCCTATAATGGTTGGAAGTTCATCCATCAAATAGTTTTTATAATAATGGAGCAAATCCAATATACTATTTTTCTATGTTGCGCGGACTCTCCAAAATAATGTCGCACCCGTGTCGGATTCTCCAAAGTTACATTATATTTGGAGTATCCGACACGCACCCCGCAAAATTTTTGGAGAGTCCGAGCAACATAACTATTTCCCAATCAATTTCTTTTCTGCGCAGGAACATGAAAGGGGTGTGAAATACCTGGTCTGAGAGACCACTGCCTAGGAATAAAACACTTCCAGTTTCGATCAGACAGATAACAAGCATTCATCCCTAGGACTTGTTTCCTTATATTGCTACTACTTAACGTGTGCCTTACATCAAAAGTAGCCAACAGATAGTTACATACTCCAGGAAGGTCGGCGAGAAATAAATTTAATCCCACCTACTAGCATCATGCAGGCAATAGTTCTCTACATATTTGATTCCAATTTTGTGGTTGTTAATATAAGTAAGCAATCTGCTGGCAATATGAAAAATAACTGATAAATTCTAAAGATAATGAGTCAAACATCCAAGTTGTTAAAAAATTGTACAAGTCAAGTTGTAAATGTTAATTATGTAGAGATGATAAAAACTCGCTCACGTTCAGAGAATCCCGCAGTGGACGAGTCAAGTCAAGTTGTAAATGTTAATTATGTTAATTTGTTCAAATTTCTTTCTCATTTTTTATTCTCTGCTACATTGTGTTTCTCCCCCACAAAACCTGTTCTCATCAGTCTGGTAGACATAGAAAGAACAAAAACCCAAACTTCGCGTCTAAGTGTCTAAATGAAAAATCCGGACAAGTCTAAAGGGCTGCATATGTATTAAGCCAAAACAGAACTCCTAATAGTCGTCCAGTTAAAGGAAGCCAAAACAGAACTCCTAATAGTTGTTCAGCACAACCCCTTTTCCCCATTACCTCAAAGTTACTACCAATAACTGAATTAAGGTCCAAAGGAGTGTAAAACTACAACAACAAAAGAATGGCACTAATAGTAAGATGACTAGTCCAGTGTAAAGAATGCATTCACCAGCACAACTCCTTATAACTGAATAAGAATGGCACTAATAGTAAGATGACTAGTCCAGTTACACTGGTGAATGCATCAGCCCAAACATGATGAAGTTTAACTTGGTATGATCAGTTCAGGGAGTTATACACTAACAGAGGACACACAAGCTCATTACACAATGATGTTTTTCAAGAATCGCAACATGAAAGAACATATTGAGCATGGCATAGATCAATAATAGTATAAAAACATTAAGAGTACATTACTTGTTGCATTCTGGTCATGAGAGCACCAGTTGTTCTTGGACCGTCTTGGCTACTTCTAGACTGACCCTCTTCTCTACTTTCAGATTCACATGTTCAAGCTTCTCATCCAACTTTCTTTGCAACTCTTGCTCCATGTTCCTTTTCAACTCCGCAACCATTTGTTCACGTTCTTCTTGTAGCTTTTGATCCATATCAGCTTGCATCTCTTGACGCACGGTTTTTATTGCAGAAGACACACTAGCCTCTATGTTTGCCGCTTGGTTGTGACTTTTTTTTGGAGGCTTCTTTCCATACCCTTTACCATGAACATAACATGTCCAAGCCAATTGTAAGCACTTTGGGGAAAGTCACGTTTTCACTTTTTTCCCTTCCCAAAACTCACATTGCCCAAGCCTTGTAATTGCATAAGTGCTTCATCACCTGTTAAAGGAATAGGTGCAACCCTCTTTTCTACCTTTCCATCAAATTTTCTCTTATTTCGGCGCCATGGATGCTCCATTGGAAGGAAGCGACGATGACTCATAACACAACTTACTACGTAAAGAAACTGATTGTGTGTCTTTATGGCAACAAGGGCATGCAAGCTTGCCTTTTGTTGACCATCATGAAAGGTTCCCATATGCAGGAAAGTCATTAATCGTCCACATTACAGCCGCATGCATCATAAAATTATATTTTGAGTATGAATCATAAGTTTCGACTCCATCCCATAATTCTTTCAACTCTTCAATCATTGGTTGCAAGTATACATCTATATCATTTCCTGGACACTTAGGGCCTGGAATAAGAAATGTCATCATGAAATACGGATCCTTCATGGAATCCCATGGCGGCAAATTATATGTTGCTAGTACGACTGGACAAATACTATGATTGGCGCTCATGTTCCCAAAAGGTTGGAACCCGTCACTTTCTAAACCTAATCGAACATTTCTCAATTCAGCTGAAAAGGTGGGATGTCGCTCATAAAAGGATTTCCACGCTATGGAATCATAGGGATGTCGCAAGACACCATCATCGACATTTTTATCCTTGTGCCACCTCATATTTTTTGCCGTCTCTCTTGCCATATACAATCTCTGGAGCCTTGGTTTGATTAGAAAATGTCGCAATACTTTACAAGCTACTTTCTTTCCTTTGGTTTCTTCTGACTTTCATCTAGACTTACCGCACTTACGACATGATTGGGCATTGGCATAATCGCGCCAATATAAAATACAATCATTCTTGCATGCATCTATTTTGGTGTAACCCAAGCCTAGGTCACGAAGAACTTTCTGCGCTTCATAGAAAGAACTGGGCACAAATGACTCCTCTGGAAGAACTTCTTTAAAGAAACTCAACAGTTCATCCATTGATTTGTTGCTCCAATTATTAAGGCACTTCAAGTGAAGTAGTTTAACAACAAAAGATAACTTTGAGACTTTACTACAACCAGGATAAAGTTCTGTCTGAGCATCTTCTAATAATTTGTAGAACTTTGATGCATGTAAATTTGGCTCTTCATTATCCATAGAAGTATTATTATTATCCTCCACATTCGTATGTCCACAAGCATCGCGAATCATTTCTATAATATTATCCTCTGCAATGTTATCATCTTCTACTTCATTATTGAGTGTTACGTTAGAATTTTCAACTCTAACTAACACTTCTCCATGCAAGTCCCACATTTTATAAGAATCCTAGAAACCTTTTTTCAATAAGTCTCCTCTTACATCGGGCCTTAGCTTGAATGCAGTATTCATACACCCTTTACAAGGACATCGAATCATAGTGCTTCCCCTTGGTTGACTGAATGCCCAACTAAGAAAGTCATCTACTCCATCTCTGTACCTTTGGTCACCACTATTCCTAATATTCAACCAACTTTAATCCATTCCTATTTTTAGAATAATGGAAAGGTTAGTCATTTATTATATTCCAGATTATAGTACAACCAAGATTTTAATTAGTTTATATATCACATTACAAATGATGGGATACAAATTTAGATTCAAATGAAGATGAAGATAAATGTGATATCTTATTAGAACACCCGAATTTAGTCAGGCATATGAAAATGGAAATGAAAAATTCAAGAATCAGACTTCCTACCATATCAGAAGATTGTGAATCTCCTAAAGTAGTAGAAGATTTAAAGCCACTGAAAATTCATGAAAAGATTGAGTACAAAGATTGTATTGAAGAAATTCAGAAGTTTTACAAAAGCTATGTTAAAAAAATAAGAATATTGGATATCTTGAATTACGAGACCTTGAATGATATCAGTAAGTCTCAAACTATTTACCTCTTTTAGCTGTTTGGTAAAAAAAAAAGATTAACTTACAACTGAAAGGATTTCTAGTCAGTGAGCTATTGGAGATACAACTACAAAACATTAGTGACTTACAACTGGAACCTAAAGCTGTCAAAAGGTATGGATTTAGTCAAGCTAATATGCACTACTATTGAAAATATACATGCAGGGCTCCATGTAATATAAGATTTTTCAGTGGTCTAGAATATATCTTTAGAAGAGGCAAAACATCGTTCCAATATGTAAAGAGAAAGAATATAATTTCTCACAATCACAGGTGAGTGAAAACTCTATATAATCTTCCGGATCCCAGATACATAAAGAGAACTAAAATCCCCACCTAAATTTATTGTCAACCACATAATACCAAAATGAATTGTTTCCTTTTGTCCCATTTCTCAGTCAAAAATTACAAAACCCCCAAGAAAAGCTAGGATCCTCACAGCAACAGATATAGAATGAGAATACTAGAGAAAATGAATGCAAGAGAGATCTCTTAATGCTTCTTTCATCAAATATAAGTACTTACACATACCTACTGGTGAAACATAAACAATGTCATTACAAAATAATCTGGGAATGCCTAAAAGTTGTGTCAAAACTCAAAAGCCATAGATTTATCAAATAAATATTCAACTTTCCAAGAAAGTAACAAAATCCCAAAATGAGTCAACAGAAAATTCATAGTATATAATCTGAGGTATAACTAAAAGCTGTGGCAAAATAACCCCTATTTATCAAACAAGCATTCAACTTTCCAAAAAAGCAACAAAAATACCAAAATGGGTACAAACAAAAGATTCATAAGCGAGAAAATTTACTGAAATAATTAATCAGTCACTCATTCAAGAGGAATACCAACATGCAATAGGTATCTCAAGTAGAAGCTTTTAACTTACCCAAAAAAAGAGATAGGTGAGAGTTCTGTCAAGACTGAAAATCACCAAATATGCTTCAAATGGGTCTTTCTGGATGATTGTTTTTGGTATTTCTGTAGATTATCAACTGGTTCAGAGAAATTCTGGATAAAATCTGAGAATACAAATGGAAAATCACTGAAATAATGATAATCCCTAACTGCATATTGAAGATAATCCCTAATCACTGAAACTTATACTCAAAAATTGAGAATACAAATGGAAGATTTTACCAAACATAAATTTATATAAAAATTAATATGGGTTTCAAGTTAAACATAGCCACAAAAATCAGAAAAATCGCTGAGATGTGCAATTTTCCTACACAAAACTCGATTATGCACATCATTTTTTCGTTAAAAGAAAAAGGGAAAAATTAGGGATTTGACCACAAACCTGATAATTGATGAGTTTCTTATTTTGATTTGAGAGATTTGGAGCAGATAATCCCTAATTTGAGAGAAAATTTAGGCTTTTAGCAGAAGGGATTTTAGAGAGAGGGAGGAGAGTTTTGAGGGAAGAGAGAGAACGCCTTTGAGCTCTCTGTTTTGAGAGTCGAGAGTTTTGTTTAAGCCTAAGCTTTGTATTTTTTAATAAAATATAAGAGATTCAGAGGCGACCCAATCACTCCAATAAGGATTCAACGACGACATTTTAAAGTCGTTACAAATAATATGGAGCTAAAATTTTAGTTTTAGCGGGTACCGAAAATTTCAGCCACATTAGAGGCAACCTCAGAAAAGTCGATGCTAAATAATGGCCAGTAGTAGCGACTTATAGAGTCTCTTCTAAAGGTATAAATTCTGTAGCAACATTTTTGGTCACCGCTATATGTTGCCACTAGAAATTCAATTTCTTGTAGTGCTTGACGTCACCTCCTATCTCATTCATTTTCTGTCTTTTCTTTGTATTTCTGAGATATTTGTACTTGTTCATTCAGACCTTTATTTTTAGTATTCTTAGACAGTTTGTGAAGTCGTGATACCAATTCTGGGGGGGGG
>ML291252.1:22718-33250 GCA_005239495.1 Nicotiana undulata | reverse complement strand
TTTTTTTTCCATCTTTTTTTTTTTTTTTTTTTTAGAGTTTGGTGGAATTGGTGTCCCAATTTGGGGGGGGGGGGGGGAGTTTACTAAGGATTTTGTAATATTATTTATCATAAGTTCTTATATTTCATAGAAGTATTTTGTAACATTATTTATCATAAGTTGTTATATTTCATAACTCCCATACTCTTATTCATATTTGTTCTTGTTTATCACCTTTCTATAAATGCCAAATAATAAGAAAATAAGTATATTAACCGGAACGTTGGCTTGTCTAGCGGGTTCAACGTTAGACGCCATCACGGTCCCGACGGTGAGATTTCGGGTCGTGACAAGTTAGTATCAGAGCACTAGGTTGCCTAGGTCTCACAATTAACGGACAAGCTTGGTAGAGTCTGAGGGATCGGTATGGAGATATCTGTACTTATCCCCCAAAGGCTGTAGAGTTAGGAATAACTTCACATATTTTCTTCTCTGTTGTGCGATTTGAGTTCTAAATGCTAACTGTGTTTCTATTCTATTTTCTCGCAGATGGAGAGAACATGTGCTTCCTCATCTACCGATCAGCATCCCGATCCTCCAGTTGCAGCTCCTGCGAGGGGCCGAGGATGAGGCTGAGCCCGTACTAGAGGCCGAGGCAGGGGCAGGGCTCAGCCCAGAGCAGCAACCCTAGTAGAGGATCCCCAGGTGGAGGTTGCTGAGGAGATTCCCACTCGGGCAGTTCCAATTAGACCGACTCAGGTCCCAGAGGGGTTCATTGCCACCCCGGTACTTCAGGATGCTCTGGTCCGCTTAGTCGACCTTATGGAGAGTGTGGCTCTGGCCGGTCTACTTCCTACAGCACCAGCCATATCTCAGGCTGGGGGAGGGGCCCAGACTCTTGCCACCCGCACACCAGAGTAGTTGACTACTCAGTTCCAGACTCCAGCACCTCAGACAGCTAGAGTAGCTCAGCCGGGTATTGTGGCACAGGCAGTTGAGGGAGCAGTTATGTCTGCTTATGCTTTTTGGAGATTAGATCGGTTCACCAAGTTGTTTCCTACTACTTTTACTGGTGCACCATCAGAGGACCCCCAGGATTTCTTAGACAGTTGCTATGAGGTTCTTCGGAACATGGGGATTGTGGAGACCAATGGGGTCGATTTTGCTACATTCCGTCTTTCTGGTACCACCAAGACTTGGTGGAGGGATTTTTTCTTGACCAGGCCAGTTGGATCTTCGCCGTTATCTTGGGCTTAGTTCTCTGAGTTGTTCTTGGAGAAGTTTCTACCAGTTACCCAGATATAGGATCTTCGGAGGCAGTTTGAGCGTCTCCAGCAGGGCTCTATGACAGTCACCCAGTATGTGACCCGGTTTATCACTTTGGCCCCACATGCTATCATGATACTCCCCACAGATCGAGAGAGGGTGAGGAGGTTCATTGAGGGGATAGCTCAGCCTATTAGACTTTAGATGGCCAGAGAGACAGGTACTGATATTTCTTTCCAGGAGGCGGCTAATGTGGCTAGGCGTATTGAGATGGTCTTATCACAGGGCAGTGGTCAGGGGTCTGACAAGAGGCCTCATTATTTTGGCCGATTCAGTGGTGCCTCATCTGGAGGCAGAGATTCCTTTGGCAGAGTTCATCCTCCTAGACCATTTCAGTCGGCACTTCAGGTATCCCGCAGTGCACCATCAACTCCTAACAGTGCACCGCCGCTTCAGAGCTTCCATGGTGGTTATTCTGGTCGACAGAGACAGTTTCAGGGCCATCAGTCGCAGCAACAGAGATCTTGCTACACTTGCGGTGTTATGGGGAACATTTCCATGTCCCTGCGCCAGGTGCACCCCACCCCCTCAGCCAGCTAGGGGTTGAGGTCGAGGTGCCAGAGGTGGAGGCCAGATAGTTAGAGGTGGAGGAAAACCTTTGAGGGGTAGAGGTCAGCCCACAGTAAGTTGACCCAGGGATGTTCAGATTGGCGGGGCTCAGCCCCGATGCTATGCTATTCCCGCCAGGCCTGAGGCTGAGGCCTCTGATGCAGTTATTACAGGTATGGTTTCAGTTTGCAACAGAGATGCTTCGGTTTTGTTTGATCCGGGGTCTATATTTTCCTACGTGTCCTCATATTGTGCTCCTTATCTGATTATGCCCCGTGATTCCCTGAGTACTCCTGTATGTGTATCTACACCGGTGGGTGATTTTATTGTGGTAGATCAAGTCTACTATTCATGCTTAGTGGTTATTGGTGGTCTTGAGACCCGTGTAGATATTTTACTTCTTGATATGGTTGATTTCAATGTCATTTTGGGGATGGATTGGTTATCTCCCTATCATGCTATTCTGGACTGTCACGCCAAGACTGTGACCTTGGCTTTACCGGGAGTACCCCAATTGGAGTGGAGGGGGACTCCTAGTCATTCTTCCGGTAGAGTTATTTCATATATGAAGGCTTGGCGCATGGTCGAGAAGGGTTGTTTGGCCTATTTGGCCTATGTTCGTGATTCTAGTGCCGAGGTTCCTCTTATTGAGTCCGTGCCCATTGTTCGTGAGTTTCCAGAGGTATTCCCTGCTGACCTGCCGGGTATGCCACCCGACAGGGATATTGACTTTTGCATTGATTTGGCTCCGGGCACTCAGCCCATTTCTACCCCGCCATATCGTATGGCCCCGCCAGAGCTAAAGGAGTTGAAGGATCAGTTACAGGATTTGCTAGCCAAAGGCTTTATTAGGCCTAGTGTTTCTCCTTGGGGTGCGCCAGTGTTGGTTGCTAAGAAGAAAGATGGCACAATGAGAATGTGTATTGACTACCGGTAATTGAATAAGGTTACTATCAAGAATAAGTATCCCTTGCCGAGGATTGATGATTTATTCGACCAACTTCAAGGTGCCACAGTGTTTTCCAATATTGACTTGAGATCTGGCTAGCATCATTTGAGGATTAGTGCGTCTAATGTCCCTAAGATAGCCTTTCGCACTTGGTATGGGCATTATGAGTTCTTGGTGATGTTCTTTGGGTTGACAAATGCCCTAGCTGCTTTTATGGATTTTATGAACTGAGTGTTCAGACCCTATTTGGATTCATTTGTTATAGTCTTCATTGATAATATATTTATATACTCCTGCAGCCGGGAGGATCATGAGCAGCACATTCGAGTCGTCTTCCAAACTTTGAAGGACAGTCAGTTGTATGCCAAAATTTTGAAGTGTGTGCTCTGGATGAGTTCAGTTGCATTTCTAGGTCATGTGGTGTCGGCAGAGGGTATTTAGGTGGATCCCAAGAAGATTTCATCAGTCAGAGATTGACCTAGACCCACCTCAGCTACAGAGATTCGGAGCTTTTTGGGCTTAGCAGGTTATTATCGCCGGTTTGTGGAGGGATTTTCATCTATTGCAGCCCCGATGACCAGGTTGACTCAGAAGGGTGCCCAGTTCAGGTGGTCTGATGAGTGTGAGGCGAGCTTTGAGTAGCTCAAGACAGCCTTGACCACGACACCGGTGTTAGTTTTGCCCACAGGTTCAAGGCCATATACCGTGTATTGTGATGCTTCACAAGTGGGACTTGGTGCATTGTTGATGCAGGATGGCAAGGTTATTGCCTATGCTTCTCTTCAGTTGAAGGTTCATGAGAAGAACTATCCAGTTCATGATTTAGAGTTAGCAGCCATTGTCCATGCGTTAAAGATTTAGAGGCATTATCTGTATGGTGTGTCATGCGAGGTGTTCACGGATCACAAGAGTTTGCAGTACCTGTTCAAGAAGAAAGAGTTGAATATGAGGCAGAGAAGATGGTTAGAGCTGTTGAAATATTATGACATTACCATTCTTTATCATCCAAAAAAGGCCAATGTGGTGGCCGATGCTTTGAGCCGGAAGTCAACCAGCATGGATAGTCTTGCTTATATACCAGTCGGGGAGCGATCACTTGCTTTAGATGTTCAAGCCTTGTCCAATCGATTCATCAGATTCGATATTTCATAGACTAGCGGTGTTTTAGATTATAGTGTGGTCCGTTCTTCATTGTTTGATCGTATTCGAGACCGGCAGTATGATGATCGTCATGTATGTGTTCTTAGAGATACGGTCCAGAACGGAGGTTCCAAGCGGGTTACAGTTGATGATGATGGAGTCTTGAGGATGCAGGGTCATATTTGTGTACCTGATGTTGATGGGATTCGTGAGTTGATATTGCAGGAGGCCCATAGTTCCCGGTATTCCTTTCATCCGGGCGCCGCAAAGATGTACTTGGATTTGCAGCAACATTATTGGTGGCGGAGGATGAAGAAAGATATTGTGGCATATGTAGCTCGGTGCCTAAACTGTCAGCAGGTTAAGTACGAGCACTAGAGACTTGGTGGTTTGATGCAGCAAATTGAGCTTCCTGAGTGGAAGTGGGATCGTATTACCATGGATTTCGTAGATGGGCTCCCACGGACTCAAAGGATGTTTGATGCGGTATGGGTCATTGTGGATAGGCTGACCAAGTCATCACATTTCATTCCTGTATCAGTTTCGTATTCTTCGGAGACGTTGGCAAAGATCTACATCAGGGAGATTGTTCGCCTGTATCGTGTGCCCGTGTCTATTATTTCTAACCGAGGTACTCAGTTTACCTCCCATTTCTGGAGAGTATTTCAGTGTGAGTTGGGCATACGGGTTAAGTTGAGCACAACATTTCATCCTCAGACGAACGGACTGTCCGAGCATACTATTCAGATCTTTGAGGACATGTTGCGGGCATGTATCATTGACTTTGGAGGTTCACGTGACCAATTTTTGCCTTTAGTTGAGTTTTCCTACAACAACAATTATCAGTCGAGCATTAATTGGCTCCTTATAAGGCTTTGTATGGTAGGATGTGTAGGTCGCCAGTTGGGTGGTTCGAGCCTGGAGAGGCTAGGTTGTTGGGTTCAGAGTTAGTTCAGGATGCCTTGGATAAGGTGAACATCATTCAGGATAGACTTCGTACAGCTCAGTCCAGGCAGAAGAGTTATGCATACCGCAGAGTTCGTGATTTGGCATTCATAGTAGGAGACCAGGTATTTCTTCGGGTGTCGCCCATGAAGGGCGTGATGCGATTCAGAAAGAAGGGCAAGTTGAGACCTAGGTACATTGGTCCCTTTAAGATTCTTGATAAGGTAAGAGAGGTGGCCTACATACTTGCTTTACCACCGAGCTTATCAGCCGTGCATCAGGTGTTTCATGTATCTATGCTTCGGAAGTATCTTGCCGATCCCTCTCATGTACTTGACTTCAGCAGTGTCCAGTTGGACAAGGATTTAACTTATGAGGAGGAGCCGGTAGCTATATTAGGCCGGCAAGTTTGTCCGTTGAGATCGAAGAGTTATCATTCGATCCGTGTTCAGTGGAGAGGTCAGCCTGTTGAAGTAGCTACCTGGGAGTCCGAGTCTGATATGCGGAGCCGATATCCCCATATTTTCTCAGATTCAGGTACCTTTCTATGTGCATTCGAGGACGAACGTTGTTTAAGAGGTGGAGATTGTGATGACCCAAAAGGTCATCCCGTGTATTTCTAGCTAAATCTGTGTTCTGAGGTCACGAAAACCTCTTTCTATCTCACCTCGATTTGCATGCACAGCCCGGGCGTGTAGACAGGAAGCCTTGGTGTGAAAACTGATAAATATGATGTTTTTGTATTGAAATTTGAATAAGGTTGACTTTGGTCAATATTTTTGGTAAACGGACCCGGTCCCGTGATTTGACGGTTCCGGAGGGTTCGTAGGCAAATATGGGACTTGGGCGTATGCCCGAAATCGAATTCTGTGGTCCCAAGTCCGAGATATGAATTTTTAAAAGAAATTGTTTTCTGAAAAATATAAAGGTTTTTGAAAAATGTTATGTGAAACCTGTGGTATCAGGCCCGTATTATGGTTCCGGAGCCCGGTACATGTTCGATATGATTTATATGTGTTGTCTATGAAGTTTGGTAAGAAACGGAATCCATTTGACGTGATTCGGACCTAAAATGAAAAATTTGATGCTTAAAGAAGTTTTGAGAAATTTCATTGATTTTGAGATTGAATTCGATGTTTATGACGTTATTTTGGTAATTTGATTACAGGAATAAGTCTGTCGGTTGTTTTTGAGGTTGTGTGCTTATTTGGTTTGGAGCCCCGAGGGCTCGGGTGTGTTTCGGGCATGTTTTCGGGGTGTTTGAACTTAAGGAAACACTGCAGGTGCACCAGATCTAGTGTGCCCGCATCTGCGAGCCTAGGGCCGCAGGTGCGCCTCTAGGCACGCAGGTGCGGTCCCTCTCGCAGATGCGGACCCTTCTTCACAGAAGCGGTTCCGAAAGAGCGGATAACCTTTCCGCAGGTGCGGCCCCCTATGGGCCTGTCCATCTCCGCAGGTGCGATCCCTTTCTCTCACCTGCGATAGCACATGTGCGACCCAAGCACCGAAGGTGCGAAAGTCGAGCAGTGATGTTTATAAAAACAAATTTCAGACGTTTCTTCTTCCACTTTTTCAATAAAATAGAGGACCTAGGGCGATTTTCTGAAGAGAGTTTCTTCCCAATTCGTAGGTAAGTGTTTACTAACTGATTTCCTTTAACTTTCTAATGTTTTTCATCAATTATCATCCAGAATCCTAGGGTTTTTATGGTAGAAATTTGTGGATTTGGGTAGAGTTAGGGCTTTTTTATTATTTGGGAATTTGACCTTTTTTGGGGTCGGATTTCAACATATTACATATCCGGACTCGTGGGGGAATGGGTGATCGGGTTTTGGTCCGAACCTCGTGTTTGGACCAAGCAGGCCCGGGGAAGATTTTTGGATTTTTTGGAAGAATACTAGAAAACCTATAATTAAGCATTGGAATTGAATTGTTGAGCATTCATTGATGTTATTGAGTCAATTATGTCTAGATACGATTGATTCAGAGTCATGTTCGAAAGGAAAAGCGGTGCTAGAGGCTTGATTTGATGTAAAGTGATAGAGAAGTGCAAAATGAATTCAATGATAAATAATATAATAAAAATAAAGCAGAGAAGAAATAATTCTTATTGAATAATTCTTGACAGGATGTTGAGCCGAACGGAGCTTGAAGGACCAAACTATGGCTAACTTGAAAGAAAGATGATATGAATTACAATGTATAGAATTGTAGAGAAGAAAGTTGGATTCCCCGATTGTGATAAAGCTATGTATATTTATAGAGATAAATCTAAGTAACCATTCTCCTTTAATAATGGGTCCATTATGAGCATTTACTCAACCCATCCATTACTTTTGGAAGGCTTGTAACAACTGTGTAAATGCCGGAATTTCGTAACCGATGAGTTAATTTCGTAACAGATGAGTTAATTCCATAACTGATGACAATCCCGTGGCTGATGAGTCACTCCCGTACCTGTTGAGTCAATCTTGTGCCTGCTGAGTCAATCTCGTGCCTGTTGAGTCAATCTTGCAATTGATTGCCTTGTTCTGACCGTTACAATCATTTATTGCATTTTTTGTACGTTACATAATTGATTTGTAAATGATGGAGAAATGATGATCAATCCCATATAATCCGGGATTAATTGATTCCTTCCTCATTTGTAATTATGAGATATTCTCCCGCACCTGTTCCGAGCTACTTATGATGACCAATTCCGAGGCTATCAGGCACGGTATGAGTATGTTCGGTTCCGGGGGTGTTTCATATATCATCTTTACATGTCATTCTTCACTTTTCTCCAAACTTTGCTGACACGTGTTGCAATTTAATAGACCCACATGGCGAGTCTATTTTTGCCAATACAGATAGTCCCCCCACTTTCCGGTTATTCACTGTGATATGACCGGGAAGTGGAAGATTTGATCCTTTTCTCCCTTGCATCTGCCTCATTAAAAACCTTGCCGAAAAAACCCAATAGGGACAAAAACCGAACGAAGTAAAAAAGAGTGCAGAACTTAGAGATTCATATGACAACTCCAATGCTCATGTTCGTTTGGTCTATAATCAGTTAGTTTACCTCTGTCTTGTTTCGGGGTTTGAAGACAAATGTTTGCCTTATGTTTGGCAAGATGGATATATAAATTTCGACTTTATTTTCTGCCTACTTTAATGTTTGGGTTTTTGTTTCACCCTTTTCTATTTGACTTTGCATTAAAAATACTTCAATACTTCGTGTCTTTTTTAAACGAGCACGATTTATAAAAGAGGGCCCTTTTTGATCGTGTCACGACCCCAAATCCTAACAGGCCGTGATGACGCCTATCGTGGAACTAGGCTAGCCAACTATCACATTCCTACGCTTTTGTTCAATTAAAATAGTTCACAATTAAATAATAAGCAAGCAACCATAGCACAAATGATATAATTAAGTCTTAGCATCCCCATAATAGTCTAAATAACCTCCCAAGAACTGGAGTCAATAGTCATGACCATCTAAGAATAAATAAATCTAACTCTGCTAAAACTATAATATATGTCTCTGAATCAAATGCTAAGACTAAATAAGGAAGGGAAATGGAGAAGCTGTGGACGCTGGACAGCTACCTCGAAATCCCGTGAAATGCTGCTATCAACTGCGTCAGCTACTGCTGCGAACTAGTACCTGGATCTGTGCACAGAGGCACAGGGAGTCTTTATGAGTACGCCAACTCAGTAGTAATGAAAATAAATCACAGTCTGAGTAATATAACCACAGAGAACAGATACACAATTCCACAAATCAGTAAAACACCAAGTCACCACGTAACATTCATCAATCATAAGTTCGAAATCAGTTTCCATAAAACATTTGAAACAAGTGCAATATCAGTATATCTCAGTAAAATTATCAGTAAAACTAGTGTGAAAACGAAGTAAATCATAGTTTGAAAACTCAGTAAAACCTTTAACAAAAACTGCCCCTCGGGCCATAATCATTTCTCGTAACAATATTTTTCAGTATCAGCCCATCAGGCATCCACCCACAATCACTCTGCCCATCAGGCAACCTCACAATCACTCTGCCCATCAGGAAACCTCAGAATCACTCATCATAAGCCCCGTGGGCATCACTCAATCGGTATCGGCGCTCACTGGGGGTGTGTTACAGACTGCGGAGGGGATCCTACAGCCCAAGCACAATAATAAGCCACATCATGGCATAATTCACACACAATATAGGCCCGCATCCTCACTCATCTCATATCATCCGCACAATATAGGCCAGCAGCCTCACTCAGTCAGACACTCTCATTTTGCCCTTCAGGCCATAGATATACCGGGTTCTCGACCCAAAAACAGTATTTCATTTTCAAGAAGTAGTATCAAAATACTCTGAGTGTCAAAACAATTTCACAGAAAAGACTGAGTGAAAAATCATAACATAGCAGTGAGGAAAATAGTAAAAACATCCCCCAAGGGGTAAACAAGTCGGCCCTAGGCCCCAAACACGGCTAACAGCCCAAAACATATCATAATGTATAAATACTAATTAAGAAAAGGCTTAAAAATCGATTTCGCAACTCAATAGTTGCCCAAATTAGGAACCATGTTCCAAAGCTTTTTATTTCAAAACCCGTGAAAGGGTGCATAGTCCGGGGTTTCATACCCTCAGGACAGGATTTAAAGACATTACATTCCTCAAAACTAGCCCGAAAACTATTCCGCAATGCGCTTGCCTCTCGAATCAACCTCCGAAGGCTCCAAATCTACCAAGTTCAGATTTTTTATCATCAATATGAGCTTAAGGAATAAATTTCCAATCGAAAGATATCAATATTACTAAAAAATCCGAAACCGGGCAAAACCCGACCCCCGGGACCGCGTCCCGAAACTCAAAATTTTTTACTGAAAAGTGCTCTTCATATTCCCACGAGTCCGTACATATACAGAACACCAAAATTGGAGTCCGTTTGACCCCTCAAATCGACCCTTGAAGGTCTCATAATCTCATGCCCCAAAATCCTATTTTTCTACTGTTTTTCATGAATTAAAGGCTGGGATTATGGTCTATAATCACCCATAATCGAGTTTTAATGACTAGAACACTTACCTCAATGAAGAACAAGGATTTCCCTCTTCAAAATCGCCCCCAAGAGCTCTTTTTCCGTACAACAATGGTGTAAAAAGAGGTTTAGGTCGCGGAGGAAATATAATTTAACTGCCCAGTGATTTGTGCACTGCGATCGCAGATGTACTCACGCGATCGCGAAAAATAAATCTCCCAGGCCCGCAGAAGACCCTACGCTATCACAGCATAAGCCATCGCAATTCAATGGAACCTCGACCCACGCGATCACAACCATTCTCACGCGATCGCGAAGAACAACTGACTCAGCTCCCACGCGCCTGGCTAACTCTACGCGATCGCGATGACCCCCACGCGATCGCACTGAACTGACCTCCAAAGCTACGGGATCGCGACCCTTATTCCACGATCGAACTGATCAAATTCACCCCGGTCCATTTTAACCCTACGCGATCGCAGCATAAGCCACGCGATCACAGTGAATAACCTTGAGCTGTGAAAACACCAGAAACAACAGTGTTTTTAAGTCCAAAAATGCCCGTTAACCACCCGAAATCAATCCCGAGCCCCTCGGGACCCCAACCAAACTTA
>ML291252.1:0-22655 GCA_005239495.1 Nicotiana undulata | reverse complement strand
CCTACTTTAATGTTTGGGTTTTTGTTTCACCCTTTGTTATTTGACTTTGCATTAAAAATGCTTCAATACTTCGTGTCTTTTTTAAACGAGCACGATTTATAAAAGAGGGCCCTTTTTGATCGACACTTAATGAAGAAGACGTCTCAACTTCATAATGGTGTAAATATGCAATAGAGAGATAGGAATTCTTCACATGTTTCTCTTTAACAATGTTTTAAAGAAAGATTTTGTATTGAACTTTCGTAACATTTCACATGTGTTTGCGTATCGTCTATAACTCATTTTGCAACTGTTTTCTTTTAACAGTTTTGATATAAACTTGTTTCGTAACTATTTTTCTTTTGCAACAGTTTTTTTGAGTTAATACAAGGGAATAACTGTTTTTGTTTATAACAGTTTTTAAATATAAGGGTATGAAGTTTTACCCGCAACTGTTTTCATTTACAACAGTTTTGAATAAATACAAGGGTATATCTTGCAACCCTTGACTAAATATTGCCTTTTAACCTGAACATTCGTTTACATCCACGAGTGTTTTCTTTGTAGGTTTTTGAATCAGGTTTGTGTTTTTGGCTCTTGACTTCGCTCTTAACTTTCATTTGTTGGGTAGACCTTAGGCTTGACTTGAATTCTGCCTTTTCTAGTCTTTTTTGCCTTTTATAGTCCCCCAAGTGCTAGAGCTTTGAAGTATGAGCACTTGATTATTCCTTCCATGTGGTCCATTTCCTGAAAAGGAATATAGAAACGGGACTCAAAGGTTTATACTTTTTAGATGATGACTGCTTAACCTTTTTTATTTCATCAAAAGGGTTGTGACCTAGACCGGAAATTCAGTTACTTCCTCGTGTCTTTCGGGTCAAATATCATCATTTGGTACTTTAGAGAATTTATCCGAGTACTAACTTTTCATGGCACTTTATGAATTTATTTGAGTGCTCATATTTAGTCTTACAGACTTGAAATATATATTTGGATGCATCGTTACATGTGCGATGTCTTAATTTTGCACCCTTAGGTGTCTAACTTTTAAATAAAAGAGGCCCTTTTATATATTTAAACGCTATGAAAAGGACGTCTCCTTTTCATTCAGGCGTAAAATAGGATCGATTGATCTGAGTTGACTTTTAGTCTGTGGAAGTATTAATCCTGGTAGGATTTCCTGGAGTATTGATCTCGGTAAGACATTGAGTCTGAGGGAATACTGATCCCAAATAAATATAGATCTTAGTAGATTTGTCTTGAAGAGACATTAAATCTGATTGGATTTTGAATCGAAATTGGAGTATATGAACATACTTCCAAGTAGAGAGGGACACATGTCCAAAATAATATTTGAGATGTTCGGGATAACCGATCCGAGTCATAATATAATTAGCCATTTAAGAAAGGCTTTTTAACTTGAATGGTCGTTGCTGGACCGAATATAAGCCATGTGTTTGTTCAAAGTGAACTTTATTCTGATGGCATATTTGCATACATTTATGTTGACTTGAACATAAAAGCCTCGTTTATTATCGTGGGATTCTTGACTCGACATGGAGTTCTCGATCTTTTTTGTGTAAGAAAAGTATATGCATTTTTTAAGATCTCATTCAACATTGTTTGAAGTGTTTATGCTTGATATGAGCAATACAACTGACTGATTGAGATTGTGGTAAATAATGTCGAAATACTCTTAGAAATTTATCTCCCAAAGCAATCGACTGTTTGAATCACTTCTTATAATGTCAAGTCTGATTGACTAATCTTCAAGTATAAGTGATATCCCTAGTGTTTGAGTTTTAAGGTATGAAAACTCAAAAACTGGAATCATAATTTGACAGTCCCCAGTTTAATAATCTCGGATAGGATAGGCAGTTCCATTGTTGATGGACTTTCAAATGGTCCAGTTAAAGCATAGAGACGGTACCGTAGCTCTTTCTTTATTTTTTACTCTGGCCGGGAACTATGGAGGTTCCAAAATGTTGTCGAGGATCATACGAAATCTTGCCTAATTACCGGAGTAATTTTTGCGGATTTCTTTGTAGATTTCTCGCATCATATATTTTGTTTGTTTGATACATGTGGCATTTTAGCTTTTGGAGCCTTGAATATTCTCAAATATGATTCTCCTTCAACAAGGCAATACCGGATGAGACACACTCAGAGTTGTCGAGAGCGTGCTTGTCTGTGGGGAAAGTCCCGTTGTGCAAGTAATCAATGAAGTTATTATGCCAAAATTAAATTAGTCGGGCTTACCTCATTTTCATTCTAATTGATGATAGATCAGGGATCGCCTAGATAAGGGATGACTCGATCCTGTTACTGTTTGATCCAGAAATGATATTTCTTAATAAGAGTCCTGAGTTGCTTCTGGAGTCTGTGATACCAACAGTAGATTGATGTGCCGGAGAATTTCGGCACATTTAATACCATATTGCTTAGATTAGGGCTCGTTTCAAGAGCATTTACTCTTATTAATCGTAGAATTCTGGTATTTTTCAGTACACAAGGTGTGAACACTCAAGACCATGCAAAAGGAAGTTAAAAGAAGAGAAAAGAGAAGGAAAATGGTCAAATGCGATCGCATCTTCAACATGCGAATCACATTTCAAACCTGGAGGTCGCATACCGCAACAGAGAGTTGAGTCAAAATTAAGGAGTGAAATGCGGCCACATATGCGACCGCATATCCCAAATGCGAACCGCATTTGAATCGCATGTTCATCTGATGCCTGAAGCCACACTGCAAATGCGACGCATGAATGCGATCGCATAGCTTTAATGCGGATCGCATATTCCCAAATGCGATACATCTCTGGGACCTAGGGTTTTGACATGCGATGGAAGAAGCCAAGATGCAAACCGCATTCCTGTTATGCGACAGGGATGCGATCGCATATCGCCCGTCAGGGGTATTTTTGTCTGTTTTTCACCCGAATTTTCTTCCCACTATAAAAGGATTTACTGGGGTGTTGTGGGTCATTCTTGTCTAGCTTTTTAACAACATTCTCTCATTAAATATTCTTCACTTTTGGAAGCATTAGAGCAAGCAAGTGGTGGTTTGTAAGCATTCATGACACTATTAAATACTTGTTTCTTTTGGTTATTTATGATGAGTAGCTAAGTTTAAACACTGAGGTTGTGAACCCTAAATGGGTGTTATGTATTTGGGTATTTGCCATTGAATATATGTATAATGGGTAGTTGATATGTGTTTACTCTTCGTCTTACATTTCTTGTTAATGGTTGCAAACATTAACTTATGCCGTAACTTTAGCTTAGCTTGGAAAAGCGGGTTAGAAGTGGTAAGAGTAAACACCAAAGACTCGAGGTGTTAAACTTCGTTTAATAGAATCACTTAGGAATAAGTTGGTTTTATTTGGCAAAACGTGATTCGGATTTATTGCAACTCTTTTACATTTGGAAAAATTATAAAGAGAAAATACTATCGTAGTATTGGAAAATCTAGGATAGTTATCTTTAGAATCATTTGCATATCAAGAACTTCCCATTAGAAATATATCATATTAATACCTACTTGCATTACACTCCATAAAAAGGGACACAACCTTGGTTATTCTACCCATACTAATTATAATCTAAATTAGCCTCCTTTGTGACAACTTTTTATCTAAAATAGCAAACTATTAATCACAACCCTTTCTGTTCACTAACGGAATAGAACTTCGATTAGAGTTAAGAACCACACTAACATAGTGATATTTTCACACCTATTCCCCGTGGAATTCGACCCCAACCTTGTTGGGTTATTATATTTGACTTCGACCGCTTTACACTATTTTAGAAGTGTAATTTGAGCGTATCATAGATCCGAGAGTAGCACATCTGACTTGATTTTCTTGGGCTACATAGTTTTCTTGGATTTGATCAATCGTCAAATAAATACTTTTGCTCTGAGTCCCCCAGCTAATTGAAGCATGTATCATATGCTTTATACTCATATTTGTTGTTAGTAATAAACTAACTTTTGTGAAATCTAAATACCTTTCCTGATAGGCATTAAGAATTGTCCTTAACCCAGGACTTTTAATACTTATGGACTTAGTTGTGTAGAAGGTCCAGATCCCGAGAATTATCTCAGAAATAACATGTACTTTGATTTCAGCTTCTGGTAATATGCTCAAGCAAAGATTAGTCATGAAATCTGCTAAACTTATGATTTTATTGCCGTATGTGGCTGATAAATAATATCATATTCCTTAAGTTTGACTACTCATTTATCTAGGCTTCCTGACAGTTCTCATTTATGCAAAATATTGTATAATGAAAATATAGCGGCTACGAGAATTGAATGATATTGACAATAAAGCCTTAAACTTAGGGTAATAGAAATTAATGCCAACTTCTCAAAATATAGATATGTAATTTCCATGTCTAAGAGCATTCTATAATAGATAAGAGATTGTGTACCTTTCTCTGCTTGAATTAAGATTGCATTTACCTAGACATCCCAGACAATGTGGCATACTAGCAATCATCTTTCTCCTCGGAATTTTGAAAATGATGATGGGTTGATGTTAGCAACGAGTCCGAATGATTCAACATTTCGGACTAAATCGACCTTTCGAGGTTCCATAACTTTATCTTTTATTATTTGGTTGTGGTTTCTTCTTTTGCTTGACTGGATTATATCGTGGGTCAATATTGATTATATAAACCATTATGTCCGGTGGTACACATGCTATGGTTACAATGGTGTCAAGCAAAGCAATTTGCATTAGCACGTAAAAGTTTAATCAACTTACCTTTAAATTCGGTGTCGAGTCTCGACCAACATAAACCTTCCTATTTGGGAAGCCAGTGATAGTTTCTAGTTCTTCATCATTTGACCTCGTGGTTTTTGATTCTTTCGATTCAATGATTGTATCCAAAATATTTGTGTAGTTGTCCATGGCTATTAATGAACCTTCTTCCTCGTAGTCTTTAAGTATCCATCCCGCACCTATCTTTTCTTTTCCAGTTGTCAGGTGCGGTATCATTGTAAACAATCTCGTGGGTGTTTTACCCATGCTTTTCTTAACCTTCATTCTTCTCCTGTGGAAAGTTCCAATTTAGCAAGGTGATTCCTTACCTGTTTTGGAAGGTTCGGATCTTTTTCTGTCACGACCCGAAATCCCACCATTGGTCCATGACTGCGTCTAACGTTGAACCCGCTGGACAAGCTGACGCACACAATATCATTAACGTACTAGCATTAAAAATACAGAATTAAGTAAAGCATCTAATATTCCTTTTTCAAATGCGGAAGCAGATAAATTCTGAAAATAACTCAAAACGCCAATATACACGATTCATTTACAATATCCCAGCACCTGGAGTCACTAACTCACGAACTGACTAAGAGGGTAATAAATACAAAGTCTGAAGAAATAATACATAAATTGTTTTAGAACTAAGAAAAACAAGACAATTTAGAAGATAAAGATAGAGGAGACGCCAAGGCCCACGAACGTCTGCGGGTCTACCTTGGAATCTCCGAAGTGGACTACAGGATGCTCCCTCAATCAGTGTCAGCCGGGTCCGGCTACGGGATCTGCACAACATAGAGAAGTGCAGGTGTAGCATCAGTACAACCGACCCCATGTACTGAGCAAGTGCCGAGCCTAACCCCAGCCGAAGTAGTGGCGAGGCTAGACACGACGACGATAATCTACATGTACAGTTCTATAAAAAATATAGCAAGGAAGTGACAGATATTCAATAGATAAGCAAGGGATACGGGAACAAGTAAGGGGGGCAACAGATAAATAGCAAAATGAGATGTAAAACACGATAAATAAACAGATAAATGAATGGCAGGGCATCACCCTTCGTGCTTTACTCTCTTCCTCACTATGCAACTGGTAGATATATATATGACATGATTGCAATAATAAATGAAATGAATGGCACAACATCACCCTTCGTGCTTTACTCTCTTCGTCACTGTGCAATAATAAACAAACAAATGATATGAATGAATGGCACGACATCACTCTTCGTGCTTTACTCTCTTCCTCACATTGCAATAAATAAATAATGAGTGATATGAATGAATGGCACGACATCACCCTTCGTGCTTTAATCTCTTCCTTACTTTGCAATAAATAAATATTGAGTGATATGAATCAACAAATAACAAACTTGGCAAGGAAATCAATTACCGAAATTTAATTCATAACCACCCGACACGGGGAATAACAACCAAAGTCAAACACATTCGCCCGGCAAGGGTCTCAGCTATAACAAATTCCTTACGAGTACATCACTTCCCAAAAGAACTACTTCATAACACAATAACCATTGAGGTAATAACAAGTAATTAAGCAAAACGGACTCACGGACATACTTTGACACACAATGCATAGGTACTCGCCACCTCACCTATGCATTGAACATTATAACACACATAGCACATAGGGCACAATACCTATTCCCTCACCAAAGTTAGGCAAGACACTTACCTCGGGTCCAAAAATAGCAATCAAGCCTCTAAGACCGCCTTTCCTTTAGAATCCGACTCTGAAACAATAATATCTAGGCATAATTAACTCAATAATATCAATAATGATTCATTAATACAATCCCATAGCCTAATATACAATTCCTAGCATTCCTCCAAAAATACCAAAATTTGACCCCGGGCCCGCTTGGTCCAAACACGAGGCTCGGACCAAAACTGGATCACCCATACCCCCACGAGTTAGAATATATAATTTGTTTTGAAATCCAACCTCAAATTGAGGTTGAATTACCCAAAATTCCAAAAAACCTAACTCTACCCAAAACCCCTAATTTCTACTTTGATTTTAGGATTTTAGGCCTAGATTCTAGTTATTAGGGAAGAGAAGTGGAAGAAATTGGTGTTAGAGAAACTTACCCAAAAGGTTATGGAGGTAGAATAGCTTGGGGGGTCGTTAATAGGGTCTTGGAGAAGAAGGAATTGATGAAGAAGTGGAAATCCCGAAATAACATTCTGTTTTGACTTAAGGAAATAACCGGGCGATTTGGTTCTCTGCGATCGCAGAAGAAGGGCTGCGATCGCAGAGCTTGAAGTTTTGCTACTATGCGATCGCGGAACAAGGGGTGCGATCGCGGAAGGGAACGAGCCAGGCGTTTGCGATCGCAGACGAAACTACGTGATCGCAGAGAAATACTACCAAGCCCCACCTGACTCCACTGACACACTATGCGATCGCGGAGGACGAGATGCGATCGCATAGTGCAACCCAGCTACCCATTCACCTAAGACTATGCGATCGTGAATCAATGGCTGCGATCGCAATGAAGGAAACACTAGACACCAGAAACTGAGTATTACACCATATTTTTGACTCATTTACACCCTGTTAGCTACCCGAAACTCCCCCGAGCCCTCGGGGTTCAAAACCAAGAACATACCCGACTCCCAAATCATCCTACAGACTTATTCATGTATTTAAATCACCAAAATATCATCACAATCAAGGAATTAAACTCCAAAATTCATAGAAATTCCTTAAAATCTGAAAAAGCTTAATTATTCCGATTTTGATCCAAAACACGTCATTTCAAGTCCGTTTTATACCAAATTTCACAGATAAGTCACATAACATATATTAAACCTATTCCGAGCTCCGAAACCATAATATGGGCCTAGTAACTCGATTTTCACATAAATATTCATTTTAAAAAACCTTTATATTTTTCAGAAAACAATTTTCTTTAAAAAATTCATTTCTCGGGCTTGCGACCTCGGAATTCGATTCTGGGCATACGACCAAGTCCCATATTTTCCTACGGACCCTCCGGGACTGGCAAATCACGAGTCCGGGTCCGTTTACCAAAAAGGTTGACCAAAGTAAACTTTAATTAATTAATTGTTAGAAATTTCATTTTTCATCAAGTTTTCACATAAAAGCTTCCTGGCTACCTGCCCGGGATGCACAGGCATATCGAAGTGAGATTAACGGAGGCTTTCGGGGCCTCGTAGCACAAATTTAGCTAAATTAACTTGGGATGACCTTTTGGGTCATCACAATCTCCACCTCTAAAACAAACGTTCATCCTCGAACGGATATAGAAATGTACCTGAGTCTGAGAAAAGATGGGGATAACGACTCCTCATATCGGACTCAGACGCCCAAGTAGCTGCCTCGGCAGGCTGACCTCTCCACTGAACACAAACCGAAGGATAACTCTTCGATCTCAACTGACGAACCTGCCTAGCTAATATGGCTACCGGCTCCTCCTCATAAGTCAGATCCTTGTCCAACTGGACACCGCTGAAGTCAAGAACATGAGATGGATCTGCAATATACCTCCGGAGCATAGATACATGAAACACTGGATGTACGGCTGATAAATGCGGTGGCAAGGCATGTCTGTAGGCCACCTCTCCTACCTTGTACAAAATCTCAAATGGACCAATGTACCTAGGGCTCAACTTTCCCTTCTTCCCGAACCTCATCACGCTCTTCATAGGCGACACTCGAAGAAAAACCTGATCTCCTATCATGAAGGCGAAATCTCAAATTCTGCAATCTGCATAACTCTTTTTCCTGGACTGAGCTGTACGAAGTCTATCCTGAATGATTTTCACCTTGTCCAAGGCATCCTGGACTAACTCAGAACCCAACAATCTAGCCTTTACGGCTCAAACCATCAGACTGGGGACCGACATCGCCTACCATACAACGCCTTATAAAGAGCTATCTGGATGCTCGACTGATAACTGTTGTTGTAGGTAAACTCCGCTAAGGGCAAGAACTGATCCCATGAACCACCAAAGTATATAACACAAGCTCGCAACATATCCTCCAAAATCTGAATAGTACACTCGGATTGGCCGTCCGTCTGAGGATGAAATGATGTGCTTAACTCGATCTGCGTGCCCAACTCTCGCTAAAATACTCTCCAGAAATGGGAGGTGAACTGAGTACCTCGGTCTGATATAATGGATATGGGCACACCATGCAATCTAACAATCTCTCTCATGTAAATCTTTGCCAACTTCTCTGCTGAATATGACACTGATACTGGAATGAAATACGCCGACTTGGTCAGCCTATCCACAACAACCCAAACTGCATCAACCATCCTCTGAGTCCGTGGGAGCCCAACTACAAAGTCCATGGTGATACGCTCCCATTTCCACTCAGCAGCTGAATCTGCTGCATCAAACCACCGGGTATCTGGTGCCTGTACTTAACCTGCCGACAGTTCAAGCAGCGAGCTACATAAGCTACAATATCCTTCTTCATTCTACGCCACCAATAATGCTGTCGCAAGTCCTGGTACATCTGTGCGGTGCCCGGATGAATGGAATACCGGGAACTATGGGCCTCCTGAAGTATCAACTCACGGATACCCTCAACATCAAGTACACAAATACGGCCCTGCATCCGCATAACTCCCTCATCATCAACCGTAACCCGCTTGGCACCTCCGTTCCGGTCTGTATTCTAAGAACACATAAATGACGATCATCATACTGCCTGGCCTGAATATGGTCATACAATGAAGAACGGGCCACAGTATGGGCCAAAACACTACCAGTCTCAGAAACCTCCAATCTCACAAATCGGTTGGCTAAAGCCTGAATATCCAACGCAAGAGGTCGCTCTCCGATTGACAAATAAGCTAGTCTGCCCATACTGACTGATTTCCGGCTCAAAGCATAGGCCACCACATTGGCCTTACCCGGATGATAAAGAATGGTAATATCATAATCCTTTTGCTACTCTAACCATCTCCTCTGCCTCATGTTCAACTCCTTCTGTCTAAACAAATACTGCAAGCTCTTATGGTCCGTGAACACCTCACATGGCACTCCGTACAGATAGTGCCTCCAAATCTTCAAAGCGTGAACAATAGCTGCAAGCTCCAAATCATGAACTGGATAGTTCTTCTCATGAATCTTCAACTGACGAGAAGCATAGACTATAACCTTGCCGTCCTGCATCAACACTGCACCAAGACCAACCCGTGAAGCATCATAATACACGGTCTACGGTCCTGAACATGAGGGAAATACTAACATTAGTGTCGTGGTTAAGGAGGTTTTGAGCTTCTGAAGGCTCGCCTCACACTCATCATACTACCTGAACTGAGCACTCTTCTGAGTCAACCTGGTCATCAGGGCTGCGATAGATGAAAAGCCCTCCACAAATCGACGATAGTAACCTGCTAAGCCCAAGAAACTCTGAATCTCTGTAGCTGAAGTGGGCCTAGGCCAATCTCTAACTGCTGAAACCTTCTTCGGGTCAACCTGAATGTCCTCTGCCGACACAATGTGGCCCAGGAATGCCACAGAACTCAACCAGAACTCGCACTTAGAAAACTTGGCATACAACTGCCGATCTCTCAGAGTCTGGAGGACGACTCTAAGGTGATGCTCATGCTCCTCTCGGTTGCGAGAGTATATCAATATATCATCAATGAAAACAATAACGAACGAGTCCAAATAAGACCTGAACACTCGGTTCATCAACTCCATGAATGCAGCGGGGGCATTAGTCAACCCTAAAGACATCACCAAAAACTGATATTGCCCATACCGAGTGTGAAAAGCTGTCTTAGGAACGTCAGACGCCCTGACCCTCAGTTGATGGTAACCCGATCTCAAGTCTATCTTAGAGAACACCGTAGCACCCTGAAGCTGGTCAAATAGATCATCAATCCTCGGCAAAGGATACTTGTTCTTGATAGTAACCTTATTCAACTGTCGGTAGTCAATGCACATCCTCATAGAACCATCTTTCTTCTTCACGAACAACACGGGAGCACCCCAAGGAGAAACACAAGGCCTGATGAAGCCTTTATCCAACAAATCCTATAATTGTTCCTTTAATTCCTTTAACTCTGTCGGAGCCAAACGATATGGCGGAATAGAATTAGGCTGAGTGCCCTAAGCTACCTCAATACAGAAGTCAATATCCCTGTCGGGTGGCATACCCGGGAGGTGAGCAGGGAATACCTCTGGAAACTCACGAACTACGGGCACAGACTCCAGGGAAGGAACCTCGGCACTAGAATCACGAACATAGGCCAGATAGGTCAAACAACCCTTCTCGACCATGCGCCGAGCCTCATATAAGAAATAACTTTACCAGAAGAATGGCTAGGAGTCCCCCTCCACTCCAAACGAGGTACCCCTGGCAAGGCCAAGACAACTGTCTTGGCATGACAGTCCAGAATAGCACAAAGGGGGATAACCAATCCATCCCCAATGTAACATCAAAGTCAACTATATAAAGAAGCAAAAGATCAACCTGAGTCTCCAGACCACCAATAACTACTACGCAAGCACGGTAGACTCGGTCTACCACTATAGAATAACCCACCGATATAGACACATGTACAACAGTACTCAAGGAATCACGGGGCATACTCAAATAAGGGGCAAAATATGAAGACACATAGGAGAATGTAGAACCCGGATCAAATAACACCGAAGCCTCTCAGCTGCAAATTGAAATCATACTTGTAATAACTGCATTAGAAGCCTCAGCATCAGGACGAGCAGGAAAAGCATAACACCGAGGCTGAGCCCCTCCCACCTGCACATCTCTGGGTCTACCTGCTACGGGCTGACCTCTACCTCTCATGGCCTGCCCTCCACCTCTATGAGTCTGACCTCCACCTCTAGCACCACGACCACCACCCCCGAGCTGACTGAGGGGGTGGGGGTGCACCTTCTGCGGGGACCATGGCGCGAGTACCCTGATACTGAGAACTACCCGAAGTCCTGGGGAAATACCTCGCAATGTGCCCATGAACACCACAAGAATAACAAGGTGTCTGGTGATGTGGCTGATAACTCTGGAACTGTCCCTGACGACCCTGATAACCACCCTGGTAGCTCTGAAGTGGCTGTGCACTGATAGGGGCTGGTGGTGCACTAACAGGAGCCGGCGGTGCGTAGTGAGATACCTGAAGCGCTGACTAAAAAGGTCGGGGTGGATGACCCCTACTGAAAGAATCCCTGCCTCCGGATGAGGCTCCACTAAATCTACCAAAGTGACGGGGCTTCTTGTCAGCCCCCTGACCACCTCCTTATGACAGAATCATCTCAATCCTCCTGGCCACATCGACCGCATCCTGGAATGAAATATTGGTACCTGACTCCCTGGCCATCTGGAGTCTGATGGGATGAGCTAAGCCCTCAATAAATCTCAGCATTCTCTCACGGTCAATGGGAATTATCATAAGTGCATGCCTGGCTAGAGTGATGAACCTGGTCTCGTACTGAGTAACAGACATAGATCCCTGCTGGAGGTGCTCAAACTGCCTCCTAAGATCCTCTCGATGAGTAATGGGAAGAAACTTTCTCAAGAATAGCTTGGAGAACTGAGCCCAAGACAAAGGTGCAGACCCAGCTTGTCTGGTCAAGCAATAGTCTCTCCACCAAGTCTTGGTTGTGCCAGATAACCGAAAAGTAGCAAAGTCAACTCTATTGGACTCCACTATGCCCATGTTCCAAAGAACCACATGACAGCTGTCCAAATAATCCTGTGGATCCTCTGACGGTGCACCCGTAAAAATAGTAGTGAATAACTTGGTAAACCGATCTAGTATCCATAGAGCATCTGCCGACATAGCTGCACCATCGGCCGCCGGTTCCATAATACCCGACTGAGCTACTCTAGCTGTCTGAGGTGTTGGAGTCTGAAACTGAGTGGCAACCTGCTCTGGGGTATAAATAACAGGAGTCTGGGTCCCTACCCCAGCCTGAGAACCAGCTGGTGCAGTAGGAAGAAGACCGGCCTGAGCCACACTCTCCATAAGTCCCACCAAGCGGACTAGAGCGTCCTGAAGCACCGGGGTAGCAATGAACCCCTTTGGGACCTGAGCTGGTCCAACTGGGACTGTCTGAGACGGAACCTCACCGGCATAATCTACCTGTGGGTCCTTAACTAGAGCCGCTGCTGATCGGTCGATGAGGAAGCACGCGTTCTCGCCATCTACGAGAGAGTAATTACAGACTCAATTGGTATTTAGAATTCAATTGACACGACAGAGAATGAAGGATGTGAAGTTATTCCTAACTTTGCAGCCTCTGGGGGATAAGTACAGATGTCTCCGTACCGATCCCTCTAATTCTACTAAGTTTGTCCGTGAGTAGTGAGACCTAAGCAACCTAGTGCTTTGATACAAACTTGTCACGACCCGAAATCCCACCGTTGGGCCATGACTCCGTCTATGTTGAACCCGCTAGACAAGCCAACGTATACAATATCATTAACGTACTAGCATTAAAAATACTGAATTAAGTAAAGCATTTAATATTCCTTTTTCAAATGCGGAAGCAGATAAATTCTGAAAATAACTCAAAACCCCAATATACACGATTCATTTACAATATCCCAGCCCCTGGAGTCACTAGCTCACGAACTGACTAAGAGGGTACTAAATACAAAGTCTGAAGAAATAATACATAAACTGTTTTAGAACTAAGAAAAACAAGACAATTTAGAAGATAAAGATAGAGGAGACGCCAAGGCCCACAAACATCTGCGGGTCTACCTTGGAATCTCCGAAATGGACTGCACGATGCTCCCTCAATCAGCCTCCACCGGGTCCGACTGCGGGATCTGCACAACATAGAGAAGTGCAGGTGTAGCATCAGTACAACGACCCCATGTACTGAGCAAGTGCCGAGCCAAACCCCGGCCGAAGTAGTGGCGAGGCTAGACACGACGACGATAATCAACCTGTNTATGACATGATTGCAATAATAAATGAAATGAATGGCACGACATCACCCTTCGTGCTTTACTCTCTTCCTCACATTGCAATAAATAAATAATGAGTGATATGAATGAATGACACGACATCACCCTCCGTGCTTTACTCTGTTCCTCACATTGCAATAAATAAATATTGAGTAATATGAATCAACAAATAACCAACTTGACAAGGAAATCAATTACCGAAATTCAATTCATAACCACCCGACACGGGGAATAACAACCAAAGTCAAACACATTTTCCCAGCAAGGGTCTCAGCTATAACCAATTCCTTACGAGTACATCACTTCCCAAAAGAACTACTTCATAACACAATAACCATTGAGGTAATAACAAGTAATTAAGCAAAACGGACTCACGGGCATACTTTGACACACAATGCATAGGTACTCGTCACCTCACCTATGCATTGAACATGATAACACACATAGCACATAGGGCACAATACCTATTCCCTCACCAAAGTTAGGAAAGACACTTACCTCGGGTCCAAAAATAGCAATCAAGCCTCTAATACCGCCTTTCCTTTAGAATCCGACTCTGAAACGATAATATCTAGGCATAATTAACTCAATAATATCAATTATGACTCATTAACACAATCCCATAGCCTAATATACAATTCCTAGCATTCCTCCAAAAATACCAAAATTCGACCCGGGGCCCGCTTGGTCCAAACGCGAGGCTCGGACCAAAACTCGATCACCCATACCCCCACGAGTTAGAATATATAATTTGTTTTGAAATCCAACCTCAAATTGAGGTTGAATTACCCAAAATTCCAACAAAATCTAACTCTACCCAAAACCCCTAATTTCTACTTTTATTTTAGGATTTTAGGCCTAGATTCTAGTGATTAGGGAAGAGAAGTGGAAGAAATTGGTGTTAGAGACACTTACCCAAAAGGTTATGGAGGTAGAATAGCTTAGGGGGTCGTCAATGGGGTATTGGAGGAGAAGGAATTGATGAAGAAGTGGAAATCCCGAAATAACATTCTGTTTTGACTTAAGGAAATAACTGGGCGATTTTGTTCTCTGCGATCGCGGAAGAAGGGCTGCGATTGCAGAGCTTGAAGTTTTGCTACTATGCGATCGCGGAACAAGGGGGTGCGATCGCGGAAGGGAATGAGCCAGTGTCTCCGATCGCAGACGAAACTACGCGATCGCAGAGAGATACTACCCGGCCCCACCTGACTCCACTGACACACTATGCGATCGCGGAGGACGAGATGCGATCGCATAGTGCAACCCAGCTACCCCTTCACCTAAGCCTATGCGATCGCGAATCAATGGCTGCGATCGCAGTGAAGGAAACACCATAAACTGAGTATTACACCAGATTTTTGACTTATTTACACCCCGTTAGCTACCTGAAACTCCCCCGAGCCCTCGGGGCTCAAAACCAAGAACACACCCAACTCCCAAATCATCCTACGGACTTATTCATGTATTTAAATCACCAAAATATCATCAAAATCAAGGAATTAAACTCCAAAATTCATAGAAATTCCTTAAAACCTCAAAAAGCTTAATTATTCTGATTTTGATCCGAAACACGTCATTTCAAGTCGGTTTTACACCAAATTCAAGAGCTAAGTCACATAACATATATTAAACCTGTTCCGGGCTCCGAAACAATAATACGGGCCCAGTAACACGTTTTTCACATAAATATTCATTTTCAAAAACCTTTATATTTTTCAGAAAACAACCTAACAAGATCATGCTGAAATCAAACAAATCCAGTACCCGAAATTTGAGTCTAAGAATAAATCGGCTAGACAGAAATTCAATTGATGTTTTCTTTTTTAAATAAATAAAGAAGAAGAGCGAGTACCTATTTAGGTTGGCTAAGGTTTGGCCGGATTCCGACGGAGTTTGGAAATGGGCCAAACCCACATGAATCGATAGCTCTCATCAAGAGCTATCGACTCATGTAGGTTTGAGTCATTAATCTTCTAGAAATCAACCGGTAGACAAAATATAGGGTTTCACTTTTTTGGATCTGGAATTTAAGGTAAAGAAATCCCAATTTGGACATCTATAGAGAAAGTTATAGCCAAAATACTAAAGCATGTCACTGCAGCCATTTTTCCTTGTTTTCTTCACTTTTTTTTGTTTTTGTTTGTGCGGCCGCACTTCCTTTTTGTGCGGTCCGCGGTGGGCCCTGAGGGGTGGGGTATATTTAAACGGGATTTTCAGTTATTTTTTATTTTTCAAAACCCTAAAAACATAAGAGGCGATTTTTCGAACACACTTTCTTCTACAAAACATTAGTAAGTGATTTCTAACTCATTTGCTTTACTCCTTAACTTCTTTTTACAAGATTTCATCTTAGAATCTAGGGTTTTCATGGTGGAATTGGGAATTTTGGATAAAATCTAAGAATATTGAAATTTTGTGATTTAGACCTCAAATTGAGGTCGGATTCCAAAACCATTTATATATTCGGGCTCGGGGCGAATGGGTAATCGGATTTTGGTCCGAATTTCGGTTTTGGACCGAGCGAGCCCGAGGTTGATTTTTGACTTTTTGGGGAAAACTTTAGAAAACTCATTTTCATGCATTAGAATTGATTCATTTAGCATTTATTGATATAATTAAGTAACTTGTGGCTAGATACAAGCGAGTTGGTCGTGGAATCAAGAGGTAAAACGGTAGTTTAGGCTTGAATTGGGTTCGTGGCATCAAGGTAAGTGTTTGGCCTAACCTTAGCTTGAGGGAATAGGTGTTGAGTCTTAGTTGCTTCGTGTTTATTCCATGTCCAATGTATAGGTGAGGTGACGAGTAACTATATGTTGTGGTCAAGCATGTCCGTGAGTCGAATATGAGCAATTATGTGATTTTCATTGAGGTTTACTATGTTATGGATTTAATATCGATTTGGCAGTTATTCGTTTGAGGGAAACTCTTGGTTGTGAACATTGTTGAGTACTTGAGCGGTTGAGAGATATTTTGTTAATCTATACATTTGTGTAGGATTGGTTATAGATGTATCCCTTAACGGGACGGTATTGTTGATTTTCTTGCCAAACTTTTGTTTCTTTATATTTATGCACGAGGGGACATTCCGTGCCATGTTTATGATATTTATGTACGAGGGGACATTCCGTACCATGTTTATGTTATTTATGCACGAGGGGATATTCCGTGTCGTGTTTATGCACGAGGGGACATTCCGTGCCATGTTTATGATATTTATGTACGAGGGGACATTCCGTACCATGTTTATGTTATTTATGCACGAGGGGATATTCCGTGTCGTGTTTATGCACGAGGGGACATTTTGTGTCGTGTGATTGATATTTATGCACGAGGGGACATTGTGTGCCATGTGATTAATATTTATGCACGAGGGGACATTCTGTGCACGAGGTGATATTTAGCCCTTCATACTCCTACTTCGATTCATATAGCCAGAGGGAGAGTCCCCAGACTAAGGAGACTAATAGGTCTCTAGGAGACTAATAGGTCTCTAGGTTCTAAAAAATTCAGTGGATTCTACTTTGCAATAACAAATTATTATGGTAGGGGCTTGGGAAACCGACCAGCCCAGTCCATAAATCTGATTACTTGGGGTGCTTCAATGAATCATTTTAATGCAACACCGCTACGAGATTCCTCCAACGGTTATTCAAGTTATTTGGTATGAACTCGGTATGAGCAGCTGAATCTTTTCATCAGAGCACTCAGGCTACGTGCCTCATTGCAGCTACTACTCCAATTACATGACCAGCTAGAGCAGGGGTCAGAATGTTAGAGGTGGAGGTCAGACTCCTAGAGGTGGAGACCCAGCCCGTCGATATATTTTCTATGGTATGACTGAGGTTGTTACATCAAATGGTACTATTACAAGAACAATCTCTAGTTATTATAAATTGATAATTTCTTTAACTTTATTCGGTTTTGAGTATCAAGGAAAGTCCTCCTATTGTGCTCCACTTATGAAGCTTCATAATTCTTAAATCTACTTACGTGAAAACTCTTATTGGGGGATAGCTTCATCTATCATTATGTGATTTTTCTTTAATGGAAGATATTTTAAAAAAGAAGATAAAATATTTCGATTGGCACGATATGCATATTACTTGTGATTCAGAATTGAGGACGAGATCCTCGGATTTTAATACTATTCAAGAGGTTTTTATCGGGCTACGAGCCGCGGTGGAAGTTATATAAGGACGAGGTCCTAGTGATGAAAATTCTTGCGTTTAAATTTTCCTTTGTGAAATTAATTTTTTTTACTATAGTACTTGTAGGGAGTCATGCATGTTAGGTTTATTTGAATAAAATTAAAACTTGTATAAAATTTTCTGAGCATAATTTGCCGAATCTGTGTTATATTATTGAGCTTTAACTTACGAGGTAGGTGGCTGCCATGTGGCGTTAAATGAGACACGCTAATAATTGCGAGATCTTCAAGCATCGTAACCCGATATCAGTATTGTGGAGGTTTGGAAGGAGATTATTGTTAACGTGAAGCTATCTGATAATTCGGTAATTGGCTAGGAACAACTATTAAGAACATAGAGGCAGTCAAGAACTGGCCTAGACCCACCTCAGCTACAGAGAGTCGGAGTTTCTTGGGCTTAGCAGGTTATTATCATCGGTTTGTTGAGGGTTTTTCATCTATCGCAACCCCGATGACCAAGTTGACTCAGAAGGGTGCCCAGTTCAGGTGGTCATATGAGTGTGAGGCGAGCTTTCAGAAGCTCAAGACAGCCTTGACCACGACACCGGTGTTGGTGTTTCCCACAGGTTCAGGACCATATACAGTGTATTGTGATGCTTCACAGGTTGGATTTGGTGCAGTATGCAGGATGGCAAGGTTATATCTTATGCTTCACGTCAATTGAAAGTCCATGAGAAGAAGTATCATGTTCATGAATTAGAGTTGGCAGCCATTGTTCGGCACTAAAGATTTGGAGGCACTATCTCTATGGTGTGACGTGTGAGGTTTTCGCGGATCATTGTAGTCTCCAGTATTTATTCAAGTAAAGGGATCTCAATTTGAGGCAGCGGAGATGGTTACAGTTATTGAAGGAGTATGATGTTACCATATTGTATCATCCAGGGAAGGCCAACGTGGTGGTCGATGCATTGAGTAGAAAATCACTGTGTATAAGCAGCCTTGGGTATATTCCAGTCGGTGAGAGACCGTTAGCTTCAGACATTCAGACTTTGGCTAATCAGTTCGTGAGGTTGGATATTTCGCCCAGCAGTGTTCTAGCTTGTACAACCACTCGGTATTATTTAATTGAGTGTATAAGAGATCGACAAGATGATGACCCTCATTTGATGGTCCTTAGGATATAGTTTGGCATGGTGGTGCCAAGCAGGTTACAGTTGGAGATGACAGTGTTTTGAGGATGCAAGGTCGTATATGTGTACCTAATGTTAATGGCCTTCGTGAGTTGATCCTTGAGGAGGCTCACAGTTCTAAGTATTCGATTCACCCAGGTGCAGCCAAAATGTACCAAGACTTGAGACAGCATTATTTGTGGAGAAGGATGAAAAAGGACATTGTTGCGTATGTGGCTCGTTGCTTAAATTGTCAACAAGTAAAATATGAGCATTAGAGACCCGGTAGTTTGCTTCAGCAGATAGAGATTCCTGAGTGGAAGTGGGAGTGTATCACTATGGATTTCGTTGTTGGGCTCCCACGGACTCAGAGGAAATTTGACGTAGTTTGGATTATTGTGGATAGGCTGACTAAACCAACACATTTCATTCCTATGGCAAGTACTTATACTTCGAAGCGGTTGGCTGAGTTATATATGGGAGATTGTTCGTGTGATGACCCAAAGGGGTCATTTTAAGAATTTAGACTCTGTTCTAGGCTTAATATCCATAGAAAGACCAATTTTAAATATCTTAATTTGCGTGCGCAGTCCGGGCATGAAACCAGAAAGCTTTTATGTGAAAATATGAGAAATAGTAATTTCTAGAATTTAAATTTGATTATAGTTGACTTTGGTCAAGATTTTGAGTAAAAAAACCCGGATCTATATTCCGACGATCCCGGGAGGTCCGTAGTAAAATATGGGACTCGGGCGTATGCCCGGAAATGAATTGCGAGGTTCCAAGCCTTAGAAATCAATTTTTGAAAGATATAGTTTTGCTGAATTATTAATGAAATAAAAAAATGAATTAGTGTTTGAAACTGTTGGTATCGGGCTCATATTTTGGTTCTGGAGCTTGATACGTGTTTGTTATGATATTTAAGTCTTGTCTGCGAAATTTGTGAGAATCAAAATTTATTTGACGTGATTCGGACATTTGGTTGAAAAAGTTATGAACTTTAAATATTCTTGATGAAAATGATGAGTTTTGAGGTTTAATTTATAGTTTTACATGTTATTTTCATGATTTGATCGCACGATCAAGTCCGTATGATGCTTTTTGACTTGCGTGCATGTTTGGTTTAGAGACCCGAGGGCTCAGATGAGTTTCAAATAGGTTTGGGTCGTGTTGCGCTCGTTCTTTCTTATGCTTCGACGCCGTTTCTTGAAGCATAAATGATATCATATTGAACAAATGAGCTCCCATTTCTGTTTTGAATGAAATATTAGATTTGTATCGTAATTACGAACCCGTAGCAAAAAGACTCATCGAATTAAGACATTGTATGAGGATTTTATGGTTATTTTACTAAGGTTGCCAGATTTTTCAGGTTAATTACGAAATTGCCCTTAACGACGTATTAAAAATATGCACTACTTACAAATATTAAAACCTACATATCTCCTTCACTATAAGGTCAAATTGAGTAATTCAAAAGCCTAACTTGACTAGAATTTTACAAGGAATCCATTGGACACATAAAAGCCGAGTTTCAGGATCATTTGGCATGAGAAACGAGGCAGAATAGCTGGCAGCAAATATATTAAAAATGGGCAGACCTTCTACTTCACCTTATTTTCGAAGTTTATAACCCTAAGAATGATTTTCTTCAACGATTATCATCCCCAAGTCATAGGTAATCAATTCTAAACTTTTTTCTTTGATGATTTAGACGTCAATACCACACACGAATATAGGTTAAATGTGTGGTACCCAATTTTCGAGTGCTGTCTCACAAGAAGAACCTGGTTCTTCATTGTGTTTCAACTTCTACTATTGCGGAATAATAAAAGCAGTAAAGTAAAAACACAGAGATATTTACGTGGAAAACACCTGGCTGAAAAGGTGAAAAAAACCACGACCTACTTCTCAGTAGTATTTACTCAAACTCTTCACTAAAAACTCTGAGCCAAACAGACTTACAAAATAAACTCTTTTGTAATCCTAGGACTAACTCTAATCCCTTTGTATCAATTAGCCTCTAGCTAGTTTCTACAAGCTTCAAGTTAACTCTAACTTGAACAACATGTACCTATTACAATTGCTTCTATAAAAGCTGATAAGATACAATATTGAAACTCCTACTACAATCAACTAGACTCAATACATAAACGATGAAACTGGTTCTTCTAGCTGATCTGTAGCCTTTGTATCGCACAGTAATTCTGCTCGCAAAACCTCTGGGAATTTTGCTTTCAGATCTTGATTCAATTATGCCTTTGTGCATCTCAATTTTCAGCAGAAATACTTCAAGTATTGATAGAGTCAGTAGTTGAGTTTGTCGATCAATTCTAGTTCAACTCTTCCTTGGAGAAAGAGTTCGAATTAAACTCAACTTCCTTCCTTTGTTACTTTCCTTGTTGAATTCAACTTCTATCTTCTCATCAGTTTGCAACCTTTTCGCATTAGGAGACAATCTCTTGGTTCATTTATACTTCACAATCACAAATATCTCTTATGCATATACGGTTCATGTGCCAGCTATTCAGTTCAAGAATATGTGCTCTAATGGACCTGGTTCAACTAGTCAGACATTTGTCAGTCTTCAAAACTATGTAGTGACTTGGGTCAACAAATTCCCCCTATTTGATGATGAAAAACTCTGTGCTTAATCCTGTATACACTTCATACACTTTGTACGATTTTAATCATTAATCATAGAGAAATCAGGTTCATTAGGTTATAAATATCACTTTGAAAAGAATTGAAAAGTTCAACACATATCTTCCCCCTTTTGGCATTATCGAAAAGTTGCAAAATGATACTCTTACCAGATTTATTAATTATTACTCATGTCCATTTGAGGCAACTGCAGGTGCAAAGCATGATTAATCAACACAAGAAACCAATAAATGTAAGTTAAATAAGAAATTGAGACAAGGCAATAGCTAAACAGCAAAATTCATTGATTAGAGACGAACATCAACCACCAAACAATTTAAACAAAAACAACCAAAAACCATGATCAACACAGAGAAAAAAAACAGAAACAAGTCCAAAAAGACAGAAACAAGTCCCGAACTGGGCACTGAAGGGTTATTGGGTAGCTCTGGACAACCTAAGGAAGGGAAGGTGCAGAGGAGGTTGTGGTCTTGGATTGTAGAAGAGAAAGCATCTGCGAAAGAACACCCTCGTTGACAATGTAATCCCGCTCAGCTTCAACCTCAATCACACGAGATTTCAAATGAAGGATCTCCATATCCTTGATCTCGCTTTCCTGCACCATAATAATTACTTTGGTGTTGACTGGCTGCTTCCTAGATGAACCAGGTTCATCTGCAGGAACATTGACAATGTAATTACAAGACAACAAAGTTTCCTTCTCAAAATAATCATTGGCAGTCGCCATTTCAGCCTTCTTCGCATGAACCCCAAAATGTGCAAGCACAACTGTCAGAATAAATCCATATGGTATTTCATGTGCTTTGGTTCCATTCAAAACACTGTCCAAGAGTTGGATGATGAAAGCTGGCCAATTTATTTGCTTTCCCCTATAGATACACTCCGGCCTGGGTTATGTGCCTTCTTTCTTGTCTGGGCAGTGATACGCTCAATTTACACCTTAAAAGAATGTAAGCGATCGTTGTCAAATATAGTAAC
>ML291250.1:747-12105 GCA_005239495.1 Nicotiana undulata | reverse complement strand
TTCATTTGCTATGGTCTGTAATAATTTGTAAATAAACTATTGGGGTTGGATAGTGAATATGGGGGGGGGGAGGGGGGGAGAATTATGCATGTTTAGTGTCGTATGGGTAGAAATCATGACTTAGGCTTTATTTCCCTATGTGCGCAGTAGTATCATGCCTAGGACATGCATACCAACATTAAAAATCATGTTTAGGTTCTTCATTTTAACATATCTAACATATTCACGCCTAGTATAACTAAATGAGTAACAAAAGGCTGTCATAATGTATTGTTCATGCATTTTGTAAACATGACATATAGAAACCATGTCTTAAGGTGATACTTTGTGCATTAACTATCCTGCCCTTAGGACTTTTTATTTTTCAGAATCTGAACGCCTAGTTAACATAATTTAATACTCTCATAAGATATTAAAAATCATGTTTAGGTTCTTCATTTTAACATATCTAACATATTCACGCCTAGTATAACTATCCTGCCCTTAGGACTTTTTATTTTTCAGAATCTGAACGCCTAGTTAACATAATTTAATACTCTCATAAGATATGTTTAACCTACTTGAAGCAATTTCCTGCAAACATGTATCTATTAAAATCAGAATCCAAACGTGCATGTTCACTCTTAAAAAATAAGTAGGCAATGTATACGACGCCTAGGCAAACCTTAGGCCTAACACGTATTAAAATCAAATCAATCATGTTCTTCTAGTTTAATCAGTTCCTTTAAACCTTTTGAACCTTGTTGTTCCTCCTTTTGTTTACCTCACTGAAGTTACTTTTATTAAAATTCCTGCACTATTTTAACAGTCTCGAAGTTGTGCATCTATTTTCTTTTACTGATTTTCACTGATTCTTGTCCTATTATATTTTCAAACTACTGGGATTTCAAAAGATGCCTCATTCTGCTCAAAATCGTGCCATTTCGAATCCTTGCTTTGTATGTCTTTTAAGTCACTATATTTTGATACCATTTTACTACTTCTTTACTACAATCCTTTGAAATCTAGTAATTATTACTCTAGGTTTAGCCACTGTATTTTAGTCCCTCTTCCTTTAAAACTACCGCAAACCCATGCTTTACTGACCTACATCTATGTTTACTAAAAGCTTTAAATCACTGCATATTTCTAAGTTTTACCGCTGCCTTTAGCTACTGTATATTTTGAAATCAACTATCAGCTTTAATTAAAGTTTCTGTCTTCATTAAATTTTCTGACCCAGATTCCTACTATTTTACTAAACTTCCTATTTTCGAACTCCTATCTTGAGACTTTAATCGTGTCTGAGACGTGCTACTTACATGTTTATGTGGGGAGGGACCTGTGAGCCTTTCTTTGTCTTTATATGTTCCCTTTTATGTACAGTCCAACTTGTTTTGTATGTCGCCTAGTATTTTATCCTTTCAACCTAAGGGTTCATCCCAGTTCCTGCCTTGTAGGATTAGTAGTCCTAAACACCCTCCAGGGCTTATAGGATGGGATGGGTAATGGCACGCAATAAGCATTCGTTACCAACACACGCATTTTTAACAACCTTTACGGAGTGGGAAGGGTAGAATACAAATATGATGACCGCTGCGCTAATACCACGTGTAGCCGCCTCTTCAAGGTGTGACATACCGGGTATTGCATTGAAGTTATCCGTATTACTTTAAACCTAGGACAATTCTTTTCAAATGTTATTTCAAAACCCTTTAAAGACTTTCATACTTGTTTTAAATCCCCTCTTATATGAACCTTACTTGTTATTTGCTCACCGTCCAAATTCACAAAACTTATTGGTTGGGACCCACAGTTGTGGATCTTGAGGGGTGCCTAACACCTTCCCCTTGGGATAATTTCAAGCCCTTACCCAATCTCTGGTAATGCGAACTAGTTCATGAGTTATCAACTCTAGGTTCTCTAACGCACCGTAAAAATCGTTAGGTGGCGAATCTTCCTTAAACCCTTTCTTTTAGGGAGTTTTCCAAATTGTCATAAACCTGATCTCTCTGTACCTAACCCGTGCGATTGAAAAATGGGTCACGACATACCTGATGCTGGAACCATGGCACGAGAACCCTGATACTTAGAACAACCAGAAACTCGGGGGCAATACCTGGCAATGTGCCCTGAGACACCACAAGAATAACTAGACCTCTGCTGCTAAGGCTGCTGACTCTGGAACTGACCCTGTCGACCCGAATAACCATCTTGGAAGCTCTAAAGTGGCGACGCACTGATAGGAGATGGTGGTGCACTAATAGGAGCAGGTGGCGCACTGCGGGATACCTGAAGTGCCGACTGGTATGGCCTAGGAAGATGACCTCTGCCGAAAGAATCTCTGCCTCCAGCTGAAGCACCACTGAACTGGCCGAAATGACAAGGTCTCTTGTCAGACCCCTGACCACCTCCCTGTGACAAAACCATCGCAATCCTCCTGGCCATATTGGCCGCCTCCTGGAATGAAATACCCATACCTGACTTTCTGGCCATCTGGAGTCTAATAGGCTGAGCCAAACCCTCAATAAACCTCTTCACTCTCTCTCGATCCGTGGGGAGTATCATGATAGCATGTCGGGCCAGAGTCATGAACCTGGTCTCGTACTGTGTAACAGTCATAGATCCCTGCTGGAGGCGCTCAAACTGCCTTCGGTAGTCCATTCTTTGAGTAACGGGAAGAAACTTCCCCAAGAACAACTCGGAGAACTGAGCCCAAGTCAAAGGTGCAGACCCAGCTGGTCTTGTCAAGCAATAATCTCTCCACCAAGTCTTTTTTGTACCAGAAAGACGAAATGTAGCAAAATCAACTCCATTGGCCTCTACGATGCCCATGTTCCGTAGAACCTCGTAACAAATGTCCAAATAATCCTGAGGATACTCTGCTGGTGCATCAGTAAAAGTAGTAGGAAATAGCTTGGTGACCCGATCTAATCTCCATAGGGCATCTACTCACATGAATGCTCCCTCGACTACCGGTGCTACAATACCTGGCTGAGCTATTCCGACTGCCTGCAGTGTCGGGATCTCAAACTGAGGAGCGAGCTGCTCTGGTGTGCGAGTAGCAGGAGTCTGGGCCCTCCTCCAGCCTGAGAGATGGCTGGTGCAGTAGGAAGAACACCGGCCTGATCCACATTCTCCATAAGTCCCACTAAGCGGACTAGAGCGTCCTGAAGCACCGGGGTGTCAATGAACCCCTCTGGGACCTGAGCTGGTCCGACTGGAACCGTCTGAGCAGGAACCTCACCGACAAGGTCTACCTGTGGGTCCTCTGTTGGGGCTGCTGCTCTGGGCTGATCCCTGCCCCTGCCTCGGGCTACTGATCAGTAGATGAGGAAGCACGCGTTCTCGCCACCTGCGAGAGAATAGAATGGAAACTCGATTAGCATTTAGAATTTCAAATCGCACGACAGGGAAGAAGGAAAGGTGAAGTCATTCCTAACTTTGCAGCCTCTAGGGGATAGGTACTGACGTATCCGCACTGATCCCTCAGACTCTACCAAGTTTTTCCGTGAGTTATGAGACCTACGCAACCTAGAGCTCTGATACCAACTTTTCACGACCCGAAATTCCACCGTCAAGGCCGTGATGGCATCTAACATTGAACCCGCTAGACAAACCAACGTTTACAGTATTTGTAATCTATTCCTTTATTACCTAGCCATTAACAGAATCAAGAGCATTTAAATACAAAGTGAGGAACAAATGAAATACTAATATTTGATTGAACAATACTACACAAACACCCATATTAATCTGCCCAAACTCTGGAGTCACCACCTTCACGGACTATCTAAGATTCACTACATACATGAGTCTGAATAAAAATGGAACAGCTATCTCGGAATTATATGTAAAGACAGGAAAGGAGAGATAGAAGAGGTGACGCCAAGGCCCACGAACGTCTGCAGGACTACCTCAGTGTCGCCTGCGTGGAATGAAGGATACTCCCTCTATCAGTGCCCACTAGGTCCGGTTCCGTAACCTGCACAACATAGAGAAGTGCAGGTGTAGTATCAGTACAACCGACCCCATGCACTGAGTAAGTGCCGAGCCTATCCTCAGCGAAGTAGTGACGAGGCTAGACACGACAACAACAAAATACATGTACAGTTCTACAATATATAACGGGGAAGTGACAGGAAATAACAGTTAAGTACGACTGGATAGGGGACAATTAATGGGGAAAACAAGAAACAGTAATGAATACCTGAGCAAGGCAACAATATAAGAGAATAAAAGTCAACAGGAAATAACAACACAACAAATATGTACACGGCATCACCCTTCGTGCTTTACTCTCATCCTCACCTAAACAAGTACACGGCATAACCTTCGTGTTTTTACTCTCGTACTAACAATGCAATAAATAAATAGAAGGGCACGACATGTTTCTTCGTGCTTTTAAATGTAAAATCATGGCACGGAATCACCCTTCAGCTTTTACTTTCGTCCTCACAATGCAATAAATAAATAAAAGGGCACGGCATGTTCCTTCATGCTTTTAAATGTAAAATCATGGCACATCATCACCCTTCGTGCTTTTACTCTCTTCCTCACAATGCAATGAATGTAATAAATACACGGCATTACCCTTCGTGCTTTACACTCTTCCTCACCTAATCAACATCAAACAATAACTTGGCAAGCAAATCAACAGTAGGAAGTACAATTCATAACCACCCAGCAAGGAGATTATAACCAAAAATAATACCGCCCGGCAAGGGACTCAACTATAACCAATCTCGTACGAGTATATAACTTAATAAAATCACTGCTCAACTGAAAAAACTTATCACAAATCCTTAATCAAGTATTCTAAGCAATTGAACAACTTCCAAAATGAATCTACTTCATAACACAATGAATATCGAAGCAATAACATGAAATACACCAAAACCGACTCACGGGCATGCTTGACACACAATGTATAGGTACTCGTCACCTCACCTATACATTGAACATAATTGAAACAGGTAGCACATATGACTCAACACATATTCCCTCAAGCTAAAGTTAGGCCAAACATTTACCTCGATGCCACGAACACAAATCAAGCCTCAACTACCGCTTTACCTCTTGATTCCACCACCAACTCGCTCGTATCTAGCTACAAGTTACTTAATTATATCAATAAATGCTAAATGAATAAGTTCTAATGCATAGAAATGAGTTTTCTAATGTTTTCCCCCAAAAATCAAAAATCGACCCCGGGCCCGCTTTGTCCAAACCCGAAATTCGGACCAAAACCCGATTACCCATTCACCCCCGAGCCCGGGTATATAATTAGTTTTGGAATCCGACCCCAAATTGAGGTCTAAATTCCCAAATTTCAATATTCTTAGGTTTTACCCAAAATTCCCATGTTCCCCATGAAAACCCTAGATTCTAGGATGAAATCTTGTAAAAAGAAGTTAAGGAGTAAAGAAAATGAGTTAGAAATCACTTACCAATGTTTCGAAGAAAAACAAGCGTTTGGAAAATCGCCTCTTATGTTTTAGGGTTTTGAAAAACAGAAAATAACTGAAAATCCCATTTATATATACCCCTCCCAGGCCTCCACCGCGGACCGCGCTAGAGCGACCGCGGCCGTGAAGGTTCCACCACAGACCGCGCTAGGGCGACCGCGGCCGCGAAGGCCTCGACTATTGGAACCTCTCTAAACTCCCCCACCAGGGTCCGCGCTAGGGCGACCGCGGCCGCGAAGGTCCACTGCGGACCGCGAAAGGTCGACCGCGGACCGCGCTATAGGTTCAGAGACTTGACCCCTCTGATCTGCAATTGCAGAGTTCTAAGTCTAAAAACACCCCGGAACCTACCCGAAACTCCCCCGAGCTCTCGGGGCTCAACACCAATTATACACGCAACTTCAAAAACATCCTACGGACCCACTCGTACAGTTACTCTACTAAAATATCATCAAACACAACGAATTAGGCCTCAAAATCATTGTAGTATTTCACAACATCTTAAACTCTCATATTTTCCACTTTTTGCCCGAATCACGTCAAACTTAGTCCGTTTATTACCAAATTACACAAATAACTCATAATAAACATATTGAACCTGTTCCGGGCTCCGGAACCACAATACAGGCTTGATCACACAGCTTTCACATCAAACTTCGTTTTCAAAAGCCTTTATATTTTTCAGAAAACAATTTTCTTTAAAAATTCATTTCTTGGACTTGGGACCTCGGAATTCGATTCCAGGCATACGTCCAAGTCCCGTATTTTCCTACGGATCCTCCGGGACCGTCAAATCATGGGTCAGGGTCTGTTTACCAAAGACAACTGTATTCAAATAATCATCATAAATTCAATATTTTATCAATTTTTCACCTAAAGGCTCCCCGATTACGCGCCCGGGCTGCGCACGCATATCAGTGTGAGATAAATGGAAGCTTTTAGGACCTCGAAACATAGATTTAGTTAATAATTACACGGGATAATCTTTTGGGTCATCACATTAGGATCCCAATCCCTAGTTGATGCCGGCATAACCCGATGATTTTTCCAACTTAGGATCCCAATCCCTAGTTGATGCCGGCATAACCCGATGATCTTCCCAACTTAGGACCCAATCCCTAGTTGATGCCGGCGTAACCCGATGATTTTTTCAAAATGGGGTCCCACTCCCTCGAAGACACCGGCATAACCTGGTGATCATTTTCTAGCAACAACATAACCTGTTGACCTTCCCCCGACACCGGCATAAACTGGTGATCTCTTTCTGGCAACAGCATACCTGTTGACCTTCCCCCAACATCGGCATAACCCGATGATCTCTTTTTGGAAATAACATAACCTATTGATCTTCACCCGACACCGGCATAACCTGGTGATCTTTTCCCGGCAATAGCATAACCTGTTGACCTTTTCCCAACACCGACATAACCTGGTGATCTTTTCCTGGCAACAACATAACCTGTTGACCTTTTCCCGGCACCGGCATAACCCGGTGATCTCTTCCTGACAACAACATAACCTGTTGATATTCTCCCGACATCGGCATAACTCGATGATTTTTTCCAACTTAGGATCCCAATCCCTAGTTGATACCGCCATAACCCGATGATTTTTCCAACTTAGGATCCCAATCCCTAGTTGATGCCAGTATAGCCCGATGATTTTTCCAACTTAGGATCCCAATCCCTAGTTGATGCCAGTATAACCTGATGATTTTTTCAACATAGGGTCACACTCCCTAAGAGGACACCAGCATAACCTGGTGATCTTTCCTGGCAACAGCATAACATGTTCACCTTTTTCAAATACCAGCATAACTTGGTGATCCTTTTCCTGACAACAACATAACATGTTGATCTTTTTCCAAACACAAGCATAACCTGTTAATCCCTTCCCCAGACACCAACATAACTTAGTGATCCTTTTTTGACAACAGCATAACCTGTTAATCCTCTCCCGACACCCGCATAACCTAGTGATCTTTTCCTGATGACAACATAACTTGTCCCCCAGTCAAATTTACCTTAGACATATGGTGCACACTCCCTAGTCTGCAATCACCCCGGGTACACCACCCCTGACCTTTTATTGTTTTTAATAATGAAGTAGTATAGTTTTAATATAATAACTCACAAAACTTTCCTAGTGAAAACTGGGGCAGAAAATTCTGTTCGTTTGTTCTTGATTTGGCGCAGATTACAATTTAGGACAATGGATCCGAGACGACTAAAGAAGAAGTTTCGATCCTAAATAAAAGAAAAGAAGAAAAGAGAAGACCTAACACAAAGTACAGAGGTGGAAGAGACGCGGGCTGCTAGGGACAAGACTAGAATCATCCGTCCCGCTTTGATCCATAGAATGAAGAGATGGAGCCAGCACTTGCAGCTAACAAACATCAAGATCCAGGTCAGAGTCAACAAAAGACAAGACTCAAGACCAAGCCTTAGAATATACAGATAGGGATTTTGTAACTACTTGTTGATAGGCTTAGTTAGTCCTTTTCATTTTTGTTTCTTTGGTGTAATAAGGAGCTCAGCAACGATAACAACAGCAACAGCCGCAGTGAAACCAAAGTTACTCGTTAGTCCCAGCTACAAAAACTTCTAGAACTAAACTGACATGATTCCTTTATAGCCAAGGATATGTAGTCAACCTTGAAGCATGGTTCGATCAAACTTTTCAAAAATGCTTCACAGGGAATATTTGAATGGGGTAAATGTTGTTTATAACTGCTCACTTTGTCTTTGCTCGAAAACTCTTCTTGTTCCCGAGCAAAGAGGGGCAACTGTGAGCATGTAATTTTTAACCTACCATATATTCCTACAAAATTCAATAAATTAATTAGTTTTATAACTTTTTGTTGAATTTCAGTGTTATTTGTGAATTATTTTTGCGTTGCATAATCATAATTCGTCTTTTAAAATTTATAAATGATTTAAAGTTTCATAATTAGGTGAATAACCTTAATCATTATTATCAGAATTACAAAATTATTATTTCAAAATTAATTGAAATAGAAAAGAACAAAAATGATGATTATTTGGCATAATGTAGATTTAAGGATTAATTGCTTTATTAAATCATCTTTTCTAAGAAAATGACAAAACTTATTCTTTAAATGATTATGGATATTTAAATCAAATGCTGCTACTCTTAATTAGCTTATCAATTAGTTTATAATTAAATAAAACTAAGTTAAAATTAGTTACTACTTTTTAAAATTTTAATTTGGAATAATAGGATTAATTAATCAAAGAATAAGGGTTAAAATCGGACCTGGGCTAACTTACCCAGGCTCAAAATGTTTCTCCCTAACACTCAATACTCAACCCAATTAAGCTAAACCCAGCCAAACCCGGCAAGCCCCAAAATGACCCTGTTTTAAACCAAATGAATCTCAGCCGTTGATCTCCCCAGATCTAACGACCGGGAACTGACACACTCCCCTAACCCCTCACACCTCTCAGTCTCTCTCTCTCTAACCCCCGCCCGGCTTTCGCCGGCCGAAAATCGCTTACCGGCGGCGAAGCTCAACCAAATAACCCCAAAATTACACCAGGTGATCTACTCCCCACCCTTAATCACCTCCCATCCTCAGATTCTCCAAAACACCCCACCGAAATTCTTTAATTTTAGATATAAAAAAAATAAACCCTAGAATCTTTTTATCGGCTGATTCCAAGACCACCAATGACTTACACCGACATGAGTCCGGCCATGTGGGTTTGGACCATTTGGGTTTGGACCATTTCTAAACCCCGCCGGATTCCGGCCAAACTCCGGCGAGTCACCGAAATCCGGCAAAATCCCTCAAACTGGTACCTCACTTTTCTTTCTATGTCTTTTAATTAATTTTTAGAGTAAAATCATGTATTTTGGTTGCCCAATATATCACTGTTTTTTGTTTCTTTTCTTTTAATTAGTTCGATTAAAATTTAAGTGTCTCCCTGCATATCTAATTGTATAAATAACTAATCAATCGAAGTTTAACAATTTTCCTTGCTTAGGTAAAAGATTAATTTCTATTAAGGGTCTATGACCCCAGTAATTTTAGGTTTTCCAGATTTTTTCTTTTCTATTCTGCTTAAGAAGCTTATGTGTTAATCGATTGATATAAACTTCCACGAAATTTCTTTTTTCGACTAATTAGTCTAGCCACTCCCATGTATGATTTAACTGTTGTTAGGATTTCTACCTTTTTCCTTTGTTTGTTTCTGAATAATTAGTTCTAGTTGATGTTAAGTGTGTGTTAGTTTAGGATTTTTTTTTATTCTTCTGGATTTTTATTTAATTCTGAAATGCAATCTGTGCGTATTTGTTCTCTATTTAGTCTGTATTAGTCAATCGTATTTTTATGAATTTAGGATAATAAGTTAGGTCCATGTACCACCACCCCTCCGTTGTTTTCCTTAATTATTAGTTATAGTTGTTATTAATCGTCAATTAGTTAGGATGTTATGAGCCTTGTTGAAGTTATTTGATTCTGAACTAAGAAGTGGTCATGAATTCAAAAGCTTCTAACTAAATTATCAATTTTCAGTTAATTATAGTTTAATCTTAGACCCTTAGGTTAAAATAAACTTGTTAATCATTTATATATGCCCATTGATTAGTAACCACACTTAACTAAAGGTCAATCTGATTTAGTGATAACCTTTAAAAGAGACTTTATATAATTAGGCTAATATCTTCTAAAATAGACAACTAATTCCTAACTTAGACAAATAATTAAGCTAATTACATAATAGGATCACCACAATTGAGTAATTCACCTAAGATAAGAGTTAGTCCAAAATTCAACTTCATTAGTGGGTAACTATTGAGATAATCACTCAATTAGGATAAAAATCAGTCAACACTTAATATATAACCTAACACTTAACCTTATATACTAAAAGAGTAATTTTAAGGGTATGAAAGGGTAGTTTAGGAACTTCCATTGAAGAATCTTGGGTGTAACAACCCAAGAAGCTTCTAGAATTAGGATAATTATCAAAAAACAAAATCTGAAAAGCATAAAATCAGAATATCTTTAGGTGAAACAGTAATTTTTAAAGGGAAATAAGGGCTGAAAATAAATGAACATTCTAGAAGGGGGTTGTCACGATCCAAAACCCGGTTCAGGTCGTGATGCACCTAACGGTGAGGTTAGGCAAGCCAACATATAAATCCTTAGGAGATACTACCCTAGAACTCGATATTCTAGTTATTTACAATTTATAACAATTATAATGCGGAATATAACAGCGATATGAGGTAAGGCCGTAGATACAAGCTGAACCACATCTAGGCAAAATATATACAACCCCGAAACCCAACATAACTACAATAAGTGTGTGCCAGGACTAGTGTCACAGTGTCAACGAGCGGCTACATAGATACAGCAACTGAAATATATATACAAAAATACAAGCCGCAGTCTGAATCAAAAGACTGAGCAAAATGATACTAGAAGGCATAAGAGGTGCTGTCAGGATGACGCCAAGAAGACAACTCACCGTATGGAGTGACACCGCGATCAGTATCTACCAGCGGACGGACGACCAGACGGACCAGCCTCAAGACCTGCACAATCAAGTGCAGAAAAAGAAAAGAAAGTGCAGCATGAGTACATATAAACAAATATGTACCCAGTGAGTATCCCGTCTAAACTCGTAAAGAGTAGTGACGAGAGGTAGAATATATACTCACTAAGGTCCAGTACATAATAAAATAAGGTACATGCCGAGCAATAAATCATGTGAGAAAATACATCAAGTATAAGGACATGTAATCAACAAACATGTAACTGATCTTAAACATAACCTTTCTATGTAAATTGATCATAGGTATCACTTGTTTCCTTTCTCATTATCTGAAAGGTCTTATCTTATTTCCTCAATTGTTCACTTTCCACTACTCGGTACTGTTT